>JARQOD010008819.1:0-33981 GCA_033576555.1 Oophaga sylvatica
TGTTACTGGGTTCATAATGTCAGCTGTTCCCCTGCTGTGTGTACGGCAAAAAGCCTGCTGCCTCCACCATGTTTTTTCTCATCCCGGGTTACAACACCGCCATTTTTGTTTTTCTGGGAAGGGCTGTTAGCACAGCTACACTTGCTCCTGTTTACTGGGGTTCAGTAATGTCGCTTTTCCCCTGCTGTGTGAACGCAAAAAGTCCTGCGCCTTCCACCCTGTTCTCTTCTCACCCGGGTACAACACCGCCAGTTGTTTCTCGGAGTGCTTTAGCACATCTAACTTGCCCTGTTTTACTGGGGGCATAATGTCACTGTTCCCCTGCTGTGTGAACACAAACAGTCCTGCTCCTCAACTTTAATTTCCAGGGGGTACCTTCTGCACCCATCCGGGTTCCAGTACCGCAGCTGGTTCTCCCAGTGCCTTTGGCGAGGGCCCCATGTCGGTTCCAGTTCCAGCAACGTCTCTGTCCTTGGTAGTGCTTTGGAGCACAGGTTACCTCCTGCTTAGTAACCGTGTCCCATAAATCCGGGTCCCTCGGTTGGCCATTGGCTCTTTCCTTTCTTACCCCCGGTTCCAGCACATCACTGGTCCCGTTACTTTCATTGGCTCTTGTACCTTCTGCTATCATCCGGTTCCATACCGTCAGCTGGTTCTCCGATTGCCTTTGGCCTAGGTCCTCCATGTCGGTACCGAGTTCCGCAACTCTGCTGGTCCTTGGTATCTTTGGGGGCACAGGTACCTCCTGCTTAGTAAAACCGTGTCCCAGAACGCGCTGGTTCCTTCGTTTGTTGCCATTGCTCTTTTCCTTCTCTGACCCTCCGGGTTCCAGCACAGTCAGCCTGTCCTCGTTACTTCCATTGCTTTTGTACCATCACCAACAGGACAAAAAGGTTAAGACAAACACAAATACAGAACAAAGACAGAAGAACAATAAGCAGAAATCAAAAACAAAGAACATTAAATAAGAACAAAATGAAGACAAAATATATGCTCAAAATTCTAAAGCAGAAGAAGATAAGCATGTATGGGGGTGAGTCCGTTCCTCCTCGTGGGTGCCCCTGGAAAATGCCTGAGCGCTGCAGGCAAACTAAAAACGCGGACAAATACTGTTTTAATTAAAATCTTTCTGACAGCAAAACGGAAGGATGAAAATTCAATTTTACAGATTAAAGTACAGAATTCTGTCAAAATAAGAATTGATGAAAAGGATGAATAGGAAAAGATGAAAAGTAGAAAGAAAATAATAACGTTTAATAAAACAATAAATAAGTTAACAAAAAGATGAATAGCAAAAGTTTTAGAAGATTAATAAGGTGAAATAAGAATAATTTGGAAAAAGATGATCTGCGAAAATTATGAAGGAGAAAAGGGTGAAAAGTTAAAAAGGGAAGACCAAGGAAGTTGGAAACAACATATTTGACAAAATAGAAAAAAGGTTAACAAAAATTGTCAATTTTTTCGTCAATCCGAACGTATTCCTAAAAAAAAAAAAAAATGCCTATTCCAATGGATTGGGCAAACATCTATGCCTTTTAAAAATGTCTCCTCAACCCCCCCCCCAATACTTTCTACATTACTCTTTCTTGTTTTCCTTTCATGTACAATTAAAACCCACAAGCAAAATGGGTTTTTTTAATTTCATATTTTTTCCCATAGCTTACATGGACTTTCCGGTTCGTTTCGGTACGCCAAATTTTTAGTGATATCGGATACCATTACGATTCCATATTTAGGATATCGGAAAACCCTCAACCAGTTATCAGGCCAAAAACACCAGAGTAGTGAACTTTTATCAGGGTCCACTTGATGTTTTGGGGAATCATTATGATTTAACCCCTTCATGACCCGCCTATTTGACCAAATGACCTGGCCATTTTTTGCCATTCGACCAGTTCCCCCTTTATGAGATAAAACTCAGGAACGCTTCAACCAAAGCGATTCGAGATTGTTTTTTTTTCGGAACATATGGGTTCATTTAGTTGTAAAATTTAGGGTCGATAATTTTTGCATTTATTTGTGAAAAAAATGGAACTTTGGCCAAAATTTTGAAAATTTCAACAATTTTCAAATTTTGAATTTTTATTCGTTAAACCAAGAGTTTATGTACACAAAAATAGTTAATAAATAACATTTTCCACATGTCTTCTTTACACACCAATTTTTGGGAAAACATTTTTTTTTGTTGGAATTATAAGGGTTAAAAGTTGACCGCGATTTCTCTTTTTTACAGCAAAATTTACAAAACCATTTTTTTTAGGGACCACCTCACATTTGAAGTCACTTTGAGGGGTCTATAGGCAAAAATACCCAAAAGTGACACCATTAAAAAAACTGCCCCCTCAAGCTACTCAAAACACATTCAAGAAGAATTATTAACCCTCAGGTGCTTCACAGGAAAAACAACGTGGAAGGAAAAAATGGGACATTTTAATTTTTCCAACAAAATTTTCTTTTACTCAATTTTTTCATTTTTACATGGCAACAGGATAAAATGGGGCCCCTACCATCCCACCCGGTAAGACACATGATCGCTCTATACCTCCACATATTATGTGAGCCTTTGATCCTTAAAAAACCCTTTCCCTTAAGGCTAATCGTGTTACGAAATACCCCACGCCATCTCAGTGGTATGTTTGATGAACCCCTCACAATTTAGACAATCTTTATACTGAATACGCCTCTGAATTATTCACCCTCTTAGGTGTTACCTGTTTACTCTATTGGGCACTGTTTTCCCCACAATAACGCAACAATATGTCACACAACCTAACGGTAGGTCTTAAATATAATAGATCACCCAAGCTGTTTTCTTCAGCTTTTTGCTAAATGCTAATTCAATCCCAATTGTATATAGGTCACATTTCTATTGCTCCACTTGCTCTAAGACCGATTCAACTTTCACAAAACGTATGCGAATCAGTTTTCTCTGGTTTCACCTTTCATGGAATTACGACGTGCCAAATATGCTTCTTCCTAAACCTTATATGAAATGAGTACAATTAATTTTGACCAAGTTAACATTTATTAATACTTTTTGTTTTAAACGCCTTTACTATACTTTATTTCATTTTTTTGACTATACAGCAACTGAAAGGCCGTTGTGCCGAAACGTTTTCTATTGCTGTTTCCTTTGTCACTTTGATGCAATAAAATATAATCAAAGTTGAGTGCCAGATTTTTACTACTAAAACCACTGTTTGGGCGCACGGCAGGGCTCAGAATGGAAGGAGCGCCATTTGACTTTGAATGGAAAATATGCCTGGAATATTTAGCATTGCCATGCGCATTTGGAGAGTCCCTGTGTGCCTAAACATTGGTGCTTCCCCATAAGTGACCCCATTTTGGAAACTAGACCCCCCAAGAACTTATCTGCAGAGTTAGCACTTTGAACCCCCAGGTGCTTCACAAAATGATCCGTAAAAAAAAAGAAAGTACTTTTTTTTCACAAAAATTTTCTTTAGACTCAGTTTTTTTCATTTTCACATGGGCAACAGTAAAAATTGGAACCTAAAATTTGTTGGGCAATTTCTCCTGAGTACACAGATACCTCATATGTGGTCATAAATCACTGTTTGGGGCACACGGCTGGGCCCAGAAGGGAAGGAGCGCCATTTGACTTTTTGAATGGAAAATAGGCCTCCAATCCTTAGTGGACACCATGTCATGTTTTGGAGAGCCCCTGTGTGCCTAAACATGAAAAAAAAAACCACATGTGACACCATTTTGGAAACTAACCCCCCAAAGGAGCTTATCTAATGATTAGTGAGCACTTTGAACCCCCAAGCTTCACAGAATTTATAAACGCAGAGCAGTGAAAATAAAAAAATCATATTTGTTTCTCAAAATTCATTTTATAGCCCGCTATTTTTTATTTTCCCAAGGGTAACAGGATAAATTGGAACCCCAAAAGTTGTTGTCCAGTTTTTCCTGAGTACGCTGGTGCCCCATAAGTTGGGGGGAACCACTGTTTGGGCGCACGGCAGGGCTCAGAAGGGAAGGAGCGCCATTTGACTTTTTGAATGGAAAATTAGCTCCAATCGTTATGCGACACCATGTCATGTTTGGAGAGCCCCTGTATGCCTAAACTTTGGAGCTCCCCCACAAATGACCCCATTTTGGGAAAACAAACCCCCTAAGAAACTTATCTAGATGCAGAGTTAGCACTTTGAACCCCCAGGTGCTTCACAAATTGATCCGTAAAAAAAAGAAAGTACTTTTTTTTCACAAAAATTTTATTTTAGACTCAGTTTTTCATTTTCACATGGGCAACAGTAATAAATTGGATCCTAAAATTTGTTGGGCAATTTCTCCTGGTACACAGATACCTCAATGTGGTCATAAATCACTGTTTGGGGCGCACCTGAGTAACGCTGGTGCCCCATATGTGGGGGAACCACTGTTTTGGGGCGCCACGGCAGGGGCTCAGAAGGGAAGGAGCGCCATTTGACTTTTGAATGGAAAATTACTCCAATCGTTAGCGGACACCATGTCATTTTTGAGAGCCCCTGATCCTAAAACTTTGGAGCTCCCCCACAAATGACCCCATTTTGGAAACTAGACCCCCTAAGAAACTTATCTAGAAAGCACAGTGAGCACTTTGAAACCCCCAGGTGCTTCACAGAAGTTTATCGCAGAGCCGTGAAAATAAAAAATCATTTTTTTTTCTCAAAAAATGATTATTTAGCCCACATTTTTTATTTTCACAATGGTTACAGGGGAAATTGGACCCCAAAAGTTGTTGTCTAATTTGTCCTAAGTACGCTAGTACCTCATAATGGGGGAACCACTGGTTTGGGCACATGTCAGGGCTCAGAAGGGATGAAGTGACGCTTTGAAATGCCGACTTGATGGAATGGTCGGCGGGCGGGCAGAGCCCCTGATGTGCCTAAACAGTAGAAACCCCCCACAAGTGACCACTTTTGTAAAACTAGACCCCTCAAGGAACTTATCTAATGCGTGGTGAGCACCTTATCCCCATGTGCTTCACAGAAGTTTGTAATGCAGAGCCGTGAAAATAAAAAATCATTTTTCCTCAAAAACTATTTTTTTAACTCGCAATTTTTTATTTTCACAAGGGTATCAGGAGAAATTGGACCACAAAAGTTGTTGTACAGTTTGTCCTGAGTACACTTGTACCCCATATTGGGGGGGAACCACTGTTTTGGTGCATGGGAGAGCTCAGAAGGGAAGGAGCGCCCATTTTGGAATGCAGACTTGATGGAATGTTCTGCGGGCGTCATGTTGCATTTGCAGAGCCCCTGATGTGCCTAAACAGTAGAAACCCCCCACAAGTGACCCTATTTTGGAAACTAGACCCCCAAGGAGCTTATCTAGATGTGTAGTGAGCACTTTGAACCCCCAAGGCTACACAGAAGTTTATAACGCCGGGGCATGAAAATAAAAAAAATCATATTTTTTCCACAAACATGATCTTTTAGTCCCCAATTTTTTTATTTTCCCCAAGGGTAACAGGAAAATTAGACCCCCAAAAGTTGTTGTCCAATTTGTCCTGAGTACGCTGATATCTCATAATGTGGGAGAAAACTACTGTATGGGCACACTCGAGGCTCGGAAGGGAATATGGACTTTTTGAAATGCCGACTTGATGGAATAGTCTGCGGGTGTCATGTTATTTTTGCAGAGCCCGTGATGTGGCCTAAACAGTAGAAACCCCCCCAAGTGACCCCATTTTGGAAACTAGATCCCCCAAGGAACTCCTCTAGATGTGTGGTAAGCACTTTGAATCTCCAAGTTCTTCACAGAAGTTTATAACGCAGAGCCGTGAAAATAAAAAATCATTTTTTTCCCACAAAAAAAACATTTTAGTCCCCAATTTTTCCCAACATAACAGGAGAAATTAGACCCCCAAAGTTGTTGGGGCAATTTTTCCCGAGTACCTGATACCCCCATATGTGGGGTAAACCACTGTTTGGGCACACGTCAGGGCTTGGAATAAAGGGAGCACTATTTGACTTTTTGAACGCAAAATTTGCAGGAATCAATGGTGGCCCCAATTCGCTATGGAGACCCCCTGAGTGCGTAAATAGGGGAAAACCCCCCTCAATTCTAACTCCAACCCTAACCCCAACACAACCCCTAACCCCAACCCTAACCCTACACACCCCTAACCCTAAAAAAAACCCTAACCATAACCCTAACCCCAACACACCCCTAACCCTAATCCCTACTCTAACATAAACCTAAACCACAAAGCCTAACCCTAATCCCAACCCTAACCCAAAACACCACTAACACTTATCCTAACTCTAACCCTAACCACAAACCTAACCCTAATCCCAACCCTAACCCTAATTCCAAACCCCTAACCCTAATTCCAACCCTTACCCTAATTATAACCCTAACCCTAATGATAACCCTAGTTCTAACCCTAACCCTAAGGCGGGTTCATATTGCGTTTTACCAGCCTGATCAACACGTAGCGTTGACGGCTGGTAACGGATAGCATAACGCGATCGCGTATGCTATACCCGCTAGTCAGAGGAATCAGCAATGATTCATCTGTGCTAGCGTGACGAAGCCCAGACGCTGCAGCCTGCGTTCAAGGCTCCGTTACTGAATGAGGGCACATCGCGAACGCATGCCGCTTCACGGCATGCATTGCGATGCGCACAACCAATGGGGTGAAAGGCAGCGTTAACGAGCTGCCATAATGCAATATGAACCCAGCCTTACCCTGAGGCCCCGTGTACACGTTTAGATTTACTTGCGGATTTTTCTAAAATCCGCAGGTAAAATGACCTGCCTTTTTTCCTGCTATTTAGCGGGGATTTACTGCGGTTTTGCTGCGGTTTTTCCCCCTGCGGTTTTAAAACCTATAATGGAATAGGTGTAAAATCGCTGCGGAATCCGCACAAAAAAATTGCATGCTGCGATTAAAACCGCAGCAAACCCGCGCTGAAAAATCTGCAGCATGTGCACAGCGTTTTTTTTTTAACCATTTATTTGCATTGTACGTACATGTTTCTGGATCAGCTGTGGATCCGCAGCGCGAAAATCCCGCTGCGGATCCGCAGCAAAATCCCGCTGCAGATCCGCAGCAAAATCCCAATGTGTGCACAGGGCCTAATAGGGAAAAAAAAATTCTTTATTTTATTATTTGTCCCTACCTATGACAGGGGGGGGTTCACTTACTTTTTTTTATTTTGATCACTGGACAGTTTATCACAGTGATCAAAATAAATTTCTGGACTCTGCAGGGCACACTGCGCATGCACGGCCAGCGGCGCACTGCGCATGCGCCCGCCATTTTCCATGATGGCGGCGCCTATGAAGAATCCCGGGCAGCCGCCGGGACGGATCCAGGAACATCAGTGGACCGGGAGAGGTGAGTAGGGGGGTCGGAAGGTGAGGGGGGGTCAGAAAAGGGGGGGGCAGCAAGGCCAGGACGGGGAGCTGTTAGTGACGGCGGTGACCGATCACCGCCGTGACTCAATGTGAGGGGGGGTCAGATCGCTGTACTCCAAGCCATGGCAATGCTATTGCAGCATTGGCCAAGGTTGGATTGTAATATTTCACCAATTTCATTGGTGAAATATACAGATTGCTCTGATTGGCTGTTTCACTTTTAACAGACAATCAAGCGATCGGCCACGGGGGGTTAAAGCAACCCCCCTTGGTGAAGCACAAAGGTCTTGTGCCTGCGGGTCGGGTGACCTTTCAGTGACCCCGGTCACCCACCCGCAGGAACGCATCCTTTCAATGACGCCACATAGGCGTCACAGGTCGGATTGGCACCGACTTTCATGACGCCTACAAAGGCGTCACAGGTCGGGAAAGGGTTAAAAAGAGAAAACACAGTAGTTTGACAATAAATGGTTTCACACCCAACCATGAGTGGAGAAAAAGGTTTGGTGTTATCATTCATTTTCTCTGAAAAAATGCCAAGAAACCAAACATTCTGCCAGGGTAAGTAAACTTTTGAGCACAACTGTGAATAAATACAGTATGTATATAAATATAAATATATATAATATATATATATTTATAACACAGTAAAGGAAGTAATTATTTGATGCCTTGCTGATTTTGTAAGTTTGCAAATTAACAAAGATATGAACAGTCTATAATTTTAAGGGTAGGTTAATTTTAACATTGAGATATGGAATATCAAAATAAAATCCAGAAAATCACAAATATAAATTATATATATTTGCATTATGCAGTGAGAAATAAGTATTTGAACCCCTACCATCCATTAAGAATTCTGGCTTCTACAGACCAGTTAGACGCTCCTAATCAACTCATTACCTGCATTAAAGACAGCTATCTTACATAGTCACCTTTATAAAAGACTCCTATCCACAGAAATTCAATTATCAGTCAGACTATCCTCTACAACATGGGCAAAAACCCAAAAAGCTTTATAAGGATGTCAGGGACAAGATCAAGGGCAGCACAAACCTGGAATGGGCAACAAAACCATAAGTAAGATGTTGGATAAAGGAGACAGCTGTTGGTGCAAAAGTAAGAAAATGGAAGAAATACAAAAGACTGTCAATCGACATTGATCTGGGGCACCATCCAAAAACTCATCTTGTGGGTATCCTTGATCATGAGAAGGTGAGAGATCAGCCTTAAACAACACGGGGGAACTTGATAAATGATCTCAAAGGGAGCTGGTACCACAGTCACCAAGAAAACCAAATTTGGGAAGCACATTAAGCCGTAAAGGTTTAGAATCCTTCAGTGCCCGCAAGGTCCTCCTGCTCAAGAAGGCACAAGTGCAGGCCCATATGAAGTTTGTCAATGAACACCTAGATGATTCTGTGAGTGATTGGAGAAGGTGCTGTGGTCAGATGAGACAAAAATTGAGGTCTTTTGCATTAAATCAACTCGCCGTTTTTGGAGGAAGAAAATGCTGCCTATGACCCAAAGAACAACCGTCCCCACTGTCAAGCATGGAAGTGAAAATGTTATGTTTTTGGGATTGTTTTTTCTGCTAAGGGTACATGACTAACTTCACTGTATCAAGGGAGAATGGATGGAGCCATGTAACCGTAAAATTCTGAGTGACAACCTTCTCCGCCAGGGTATTAAAAAATGGGTCGTGGTTTGGATCTTCCAGCAAGACAATGGCCCAAAACATACAGCCAAGGCAACAAAGGAGTGGTTCAAAAAAAGCACCTTAAGGTCATGGAGTGGCCTAGCTATCTCCAGACCTTAATCCCATAGAAAACTAATGGAGGGAGTTGAAGCTCCGAGTTGCTAAGCGACAGCCTCAAAATTTTAAAAGGATTTAGAAATGATCTGCAAAGAGGAGTGGAACCAAAATTCCTCCTGACATGTGCGCAAACCTCATCATCAACTAGAAAATGTCTGACTGCTGTGCTTGCCAACAAGGGGTTTTACCACCAAGTATTAAGTCTTGTTTGCTAGAGGGATCAAATACTTATTTCTCACTGAAAAGCCAATAAATTTGTATAATTATGCATGGTGCAAGGTATCACCTTAAGAATGCTCTTGTCAAAATTTGGACGGAAAAGTATCACATCGATATAATTATGCAATGTGATTTTCTGGATTTTAGTTTTGATATTCTGTATCTCATGGTAAAACTAACCTACCTTTAAAATTATAGACAAATTCATGTTTTTGTCAGTGGGCAAACTTACAAAATCAGCAAGGGATAAAAAAATTATTTCCTTCACTGTTAAATATCTATATAAATAAAAATAAAATGGCGTTTGTTCTTAATATTAAACTCAGAAAGTTCTTCACCGATTGCTTTGAAATTTGACACAAGTTGCATTCAAATACAAGCATGTTTTTATATATCTATGATATATAAGCACACCTGTGACAGAAAAAACATCTTTTTTTGAACAGCGCCATCTGTTGGAAGAAAAGCAACAATATAATAATAATAATAATAATTTTTAAATAAAGCGCCAACATTTTCCGCAGCGCTTTACATTTTAACAGCTTCAAAACACAAGTCAAAGAAAACAACGTTAACAAACAATAAATTAAAGCAAAATAAGACGGCCCTGCTCGTGAGAGCTTACAATCTAAAAATGAGGTGGGGGAGATACAAAGTACAGTGTGTATATACAATAGTGTATTTACAACAACATTGTTTATGTTGAGTAGTGTCAACATAAACAATTAAATAGTGATCGTTTATATTGTTTCATTTTTTATGCTTATGTAGAAGGTGTCATCCACTTCCTTATGCAATACTCAACTGAGAAAAAAAAAGATTCTTTTGAACAACGAAACAAAATTCAAGACCGAAAGAAGTTAAATTGAATTTTCATAGATTTCGACTTATTTTCATTTCGATTTAATTATTTTGTGTGACATTGCATTGGAATTGAGCTGTGTCGTTTACCATAGCATTCATTTGTGAGTAGGAATAGGAATGCAGTCATACATATAGATGAAATCACACAGTACAGGCTGGAAGATACAGTACATACCCATTACACATTGGATGCGAGAGAAAATCAAGAGAACGAGCAAACGAGGAGAGCATTCGACGGACAAGCGGCATATTCAAATAAACTACAATAGGCAGACTGTATACCAAGCATCCCAATCAAGATGAATGCTGTTTTTGGAACTAGATGAAGTGGTTAATTATCCAACAGAATTTTTGAATTCACTCGATCTGCTAGGGATGCCGTACTGCAATTAAAAAATTTGGGGTGGGGCCAATTATGTTGCGAAATATCAACCAGCCAAAGCTTTGCAACGGCACATGGCTTGCAGTAAAAAAATTAATGAGCTACGTCGTAGAAGCAACAATCTTGACAGGACCTTTCCAAGGTGAAGATGTCCTTATTCCTCACTTTCCTATGATTCCAGCGGATATATATTTCAATTTAAGAGATTGCAATTCCAATTCGATTGGCATTTGCAATCACCATCAACAAAGCTCAGGGCCAATCTTTAGAATTGTGCGGTTTAGAATCTAGACACGGATTGCTTCTCACACGGACCAATTATATGTTGCGTGTTCTAAAGTTGGCAAACCAGACAACCTCTATATCAACATAGACAATGGAACAACAAAAAATATTGTATTCCCATAAGCATTGTAAAATTAAACATATAGAAACGTTTTGTTTCTCTTTTCTTTTTTTTACATTTAACCAGAACTGAGCCACACAATGAGTGGCCGGGTACAGCTAATGTTTATATAAAGTAGATTTACTAAACCAGGATTCATGCGGCATGTGCTGCCACTGCTGTCCCATACTCCAAGAGCGTTTCACATGTTGCTTCATCAGGGAGTGATCTAACAGACACTTATTGCGATTATGCACATAATGGATACTGTCATACATGAAAATATCCTTTGAATTCATCCAATAACACTTGGATATAATCAAATTTATACTTTTATGCACAGGATTTTAATACTTGAATTATATATATTTACCTTTTGATATTATGGTCATAAATTCTCCAATTTTTCTATATATGCCATGCTTTCTCTCTATGTTATGTCACATGTGGTGGCCTGCTCCCCCTGTCTTTAATTGTACATTATTTTCTTTTATCATTCGTGTCTTTTTGCTTCTAAATTTGTTTTTTGTCTTGATTGGTGTCTCTAATAAAATGTTGTTACATTGATAAATACTATTTAATTGTGTTTATTTTTAAGTTCAAGTAGTTTCTTTATTTATAGCTTTGTGGGGTCTAGTTAAACCATATATACAATAACATATGTTTATAATTTGGTTTTCAAATCTCTCCTTACTTTTGGTTTAAAAAGGCCTCATATATATAGTGTGAATGTCCCCGCACAAGTCTCTATATGTGTCCACTTAAATATGGCATGATGTTCTCCACAGCTCCCTTATAAATTATATGATACCCCCACAGGCTCCTTTACATGATATGATGCCTCCATACCTGCTATGGTATGCTGTCCTCCACAGTCCCTTTATACATGGTGTGATGTCCGCTACATAGGCCTCTTACATAGGGCATGATGCGCCCACAGGCTACATAAAATGGTATTATGTCTGCAAGAGCCCCATAAAAATGGTATAATTCCCCCCAAAGGCACCTTACATATGGTATGATGTCTCTTACATCCCTATATATAATATGATGACATCATAGCCCTTATATAAGGTATTATGTCCCCTACAACCCCCTATACATGGTAAGAGTTCTCCAAAGGTCCCTCATATATGGTAATGATGCTCATTTAATATGTTCGAGCCTCTGCGAGCTACTTGATTTGCGTTTGTGTGTTTAGGCTGTGTATCAGCCGCAGAGACTCAAACACAATATACGAGCAGTCCCAGATGCTTAAATAACACAAACGCATGCCCAGGTAAGATGTCAGAGTAGACATAAAGTGGCCATTGACCATTGATTTCCCCCGAATCTCCTGCATGCCACCACAAGATTTGCATACTGTGTTAAAGGATTGATAATTTGGACATGGTGAGTAGAGTTGAGCGATACTTTCCGATATCCTAAAGTATCGGAATCGGAAATGGTATCGCCGATATCACTAAAAATATCGGCGATACCCGATACCGATACCGAAGTCCCCATGTAAGTCTATGGAACAAAAATAATCGCAACTAAAAAAAACTCATTCTTTCCTTGTAAAAACACTAAATATACACACATAGAATACATATATATATATATACATGTCATTGTGACATATATATATACATATATGTAATAGTTTTATACACTTCTACATAGTAAAAATATCCTCTCATTCAATTGCCGGGTAAAGCCGCTTCAGTGAAAAGACAGAAGCACCCGACATGAAACGACACTTGGTGTACATAGGGTTAACCATGTCTTTTCATGTCGTTTGCTATCTGATTTGCACAAACAATTAAATCAGACTATGTGTGCAAAATTTCACACCTGTAGGGGTTAATTAAAGGTGTAAATTCGTTGTAAAAAAAAACGGACTTTTTTTGCTACGAATTTACACCTTTAATTAACCCCTACAGGTGTGAAATTTTGCACACATAGTCTGATTTAATTGTTTGTGCAAATTAGGCTGGAGTCACACACAACCACAAAAAATCGGTCCGTTTTAGACGGTCGACAATCGATCAAAATAAAAACATCACACATCCTTCTGGCATCCGATTTTCCTTCAAAGATGCGATTTAAATCGCATGTGTGTGTACCTTGTAACATCCGATTTTCATCCGACTTGCGAGATTTTCTCGCAGCTTTGCAAAACTGACATATAATGGATCCAAAAGAATAGTATTAAATGCCAAAAGAAAGAATAGATATATACCACATATATATATAATATATAATATATATATAATATATGTCATTGTGACATATATATATATACATATATTTATAGTTCTTACACTTCTACATACTGTTATAGCCGCTAATTCAATTGCCGGCTTCAGTGAAATCACAGAAGCCGACATGAAATGATACATTGTTTCCACACATTTAACCATGTAATTTCATGTATTTTTATAATGTTTTGAAACATACAATTACATAGATATATGTGTGCTAAATTTCAGACATGTAGGGGTTAATTAAAGGTGTAAATTCGTTAAAAAAAAATGCGTGGGCTCCCGCTGTATTTTCCTCCACCAACAGACAAAGCAAGCGAGTGGGGGCAGATAATAAAGCCTAGGGAGGGTACATTTTTTTTGTGCCCCCCCCTGGCTACTAACATCTGCCCCCAACACCCCAGAAAGGGCAAATCTATAATTAGATTCGCCCTTTCTGGCACTTTGCCCGTCTATTCCCATTGCCCTGTAGCGGTGGCGAATGGGTTAATAAGGGGTTAAAATGACCTTGCAATTGAAAGGTCACTTTAAGCCAGGTTAATAATTGATAGCTGTCAATTAGGCAACTATCAATTATTAATCCTATTGTATGAAAGAAAAATCAAACACACACACTTTAATAAAAAATAAGTTTAATTAAATAATCACACAGTTTTTGACCATATTTATATTTTCCTGCTAAAACCATTTCCTGTAATAAAAATAAAATAAAAAAGCAAAATTATACTTACCAATCCGATGTACAGTCAGGTCCCACGGTGTAATCCATCAGAAAGGGTTAACAGGTTACAGGTCGCAGAGAGCTAATAATGCTGTCTCAGACCTGTAATTCCCCTGAATGAATAACTTCCTCTCCCAGCGAAAGTAGAGGAATAGATTCATGAATGGAGCTTAATTGATTTCTTGCCAATTTAACTGTAGTGACCTGACCTAAAGGGAAAGTGGACACAATCAATTAAGCTTCATTCATGAAACACATCCTCTCCTGTCGCCAGGAGAGGAACTTATTCATTCATGAGCTTTGAGCTGAGCATGCAGGATTACTTGCACTGCTTGGCTCAAAGCTAGTTAACCCTTTGTGAAGGATTACAGCGTGGGACGTGACAGATCGGCGGAATAGGTAGAATAATGTGTTTTATTTTTTTTCTTTATTTTAGGAGATCAATGGCTTCGCACGGATTTAGTGTAAAATAAAATATGGTAAAAAAAAATGTGTTTTTATTTCATTAAAATTATTTATTCTTAAAGTGTGTGTGTTTTTTTTATTTACTTCAATAGGATAATAATTGTTTAGTTGTCTAATTGACAGCTATCAATCATTAACCTGCCTTAAGGTCACCTTTCAATTGCAAGGTGACAGTAAGGTGAGATTAACCCATTCGCCACCGCTACAGGGCAATGGGAATAGACGGGCAAAGTGCCAGAAAGGGCGAATCTAATTATAGATTTGCCCTTTCGGGGGTGTCTGGGGCAGATGTTAGTACCAGGGGGGCACAAAAAAATGCACCCTCCCTGGGCTATTATTACTGCCCCCACTCGCTTTGCTTTGTCTGTCTGGTGGAGAAAATACAGCGGGAGCCCACGCATTTTTTTTCAACGAAATTACACCTTTAATTAACCCCTACATGTCTGAAATTTTGCACAAATACACTCATGTAATTGTATGTTTCAAACATATATAAAAATACATGAAATTACATGGTTAAATGTGTGGAAACAATGTATCATTTCATGTCGGCTTCTGTGATTTCACAAAACCCGGCAATTGAATTAGCGGCTATTACAGTATGTAGAAGTCTAGGAACTATAAATATATGTATATATACATGTCACAATGACATGTATATATATATGTATGTGTTCTATGTGTATATATCTATTCTTTCTAGTCTTTATTAAAGCTGTCAGTGTGATTTTACAGTATAGGCGGGGATGAATTGCCGGCTTTTCTAAAGGACACCGATGCGATTTCATCGCAAGTCACACAGTGTGGTCCGTTTGTAATCAGATTTTTCATCGCTCCCATAGACTTGCATTGGCGATTGTCGACCGACAATCGGTGACAATCGCAGCATGCTGCGATTGTACACGGACGTTTAAAACGGACCACAAAAAATCTGATACTGGGAGCTGCTCCATAGATTAACATAGGTCCGACTGCAATGCGATATTTCATCGCATTGCAGTCGTCCGATTTTGTCGCCAGTGTGACTCCGGCCTTAGATAGCAAAGGACATGAAAAGACATGGTTAACCCTATGTACACCAAGTGTCATTTCATGTCACCCGACATGAAATGACACTTGGTGTACATAGGGTTAACCATGTCTTTTCATGTCCTTTGCTATCTAATTTGCACAAACAATTAAATCAGACTATGTGTGCAAAATTTCACACCTGTAGGGGTTAATTAAAGGTGTAAATTCGTTGTAAAAAAAACGGACTTTTTTGCTACGAATTACACCTTTAATTAACCCCTACAGGTGTGAAATTTTGCACACATAGTCTGATTTAATTGTTTGTGCAAATTAGATAGCAAAGGACATGAAAAGACATGGTTAACCCTATGTACACCAAGTGTCATTTCATGTCGGGTTCTGCATTTTCACAAAAGCCGGCAATTGAATTAGCGGCTATTATACTATGTAGAAGTGTATGAACTACAAATATAAATATATATATATATGTGTCACAAATTCAATGACATGTATATATATATATGAGGTGTAAAATTGCTGAAAAAAAATGCGTGGGCTCCCGCCCTATTTTCGCAACCAGACAGACAAAGCCAGTGAGTGGGGCAGATAATAATAGCCCAGAGAGGGACCATTATTTTTGCCCCCCCCGGCTACTAACATCTGCCCCCAGACACCCCAGGAAAGACAAATCTATAATTAGATTCGCCCTTTCTGGCACTTTGCCCGTCTATTCCCATTGCCCTGTAGCGGTGGCGAATGGGTTAATATGGGGTTAAAGCCACCTTGCTATTGAAAGGTGACCTTAAGCCAGGTTAATAATTGAGAGCTGTCAATTAGACAACTATCAATTATTAATCCTATTGCATGAAATAAAAATAAAACACACACACTTTAATTAAAAATCATTTTAATGAAATAAAGACACATGTTTTTGACCATCTTTTATTTTACTGCAAAAACCATTTCCTGTAATAAAAATAAAATAAAAAAGCAAAATTATTCTTACCTATCCCATGCACAGTCAGGTCCCACGGTGTAATCCTTCAGAAAGGGTTAATGTTTACTGCAGGGACCGCAGCTAATGCTGCAGCCTCACAGTAAACCCCAAATGATTGAGTTCCTCTCCTGCCTGACAGGAGAGTAAAGGCTGGGTGTCACATAACGATACACCAGCGATCCCGACAACGATATGCACTTGTCAGGATCGCTGGTGTATCGCTACATGATCGCTGCTGAGCTGCCAAACAGGCAGCGATCTGGGACAGCGACACTGCGGGTAACATCGCTTAAGGGCCCGTCTCACATAGCGATATCGCTACCGAGATCGCTGCTGAGTCACTAGTTTTGTGACGCAGCAGCGAGCTCACCAGCGATATCGCTGTGTGTGACATTCAGCGACGATCAGCCCCCTGCCGGGTATCGCTGATCGTCGCAGAAATGTCAGGACCTTTTTTTGATCGCTGGTTTCCCTCTGACAGGCACGCATCGCTGCGTGTGACAGGCGGGAGACCAGCGATCCGCTGGTAACCAAGGTACACAGCGGGTTTCCAGGCACCGCGCAGCGCTTGGAAACCCGCTGTGTACCTTGGATACCAGCTCCCTGCATCAGGGCGCTGGTATCCAAGGTACACAGCGGGTTTCTAGGCACAGCCCCGCGCCTGGAAACCCGCTGTGTACCTTGGTTACCAGCGGATCGCTGGTCTCCCGCCTGTCACACGCAGCGATGTGTGCCTGTCAGCGGGAAACCAGCGATCAAAGGTCCTGACATTTCAGCGACGATCAGCGATACCCGGCAGGGGGGCTGATCGTCGCTGAATGTCACACACAGCGATATCGCTGGTGAGCTTGCTGCTGCGTCACAAAACTAGTGACTCAGCAGCGATCTCGGTAGCGATATCGCTATGTGAGACGGGCCCTTAAGTGGAAAGCTTAATTGATTGCTTTCCACTTTCACTTCAGGTCAGCCAGGGACACAATCAGTGACGTCAGAGGGAACTGATTAACAAAAATAGGGGTTCCCTTCGAAAAAAAAATGGCGTGGGGTCCCCCCTATTTTTGTTAACCAGCCAGATGAAGCAGACCGCTGAGGCCTGGATTTTCAGGCTGTTAAGGAGCCAAGATCCATGGACCTTGCCAGCCTGATAATACCAGGCCACAGCAGTCTGTATATCTTGGCTGATTACAAAAATAGGGGATCCCCTCGAAAAAAATTGGCGTGGGGTCCCCCCTATTTTTGTTAACCAGCCAGATGAAGAAAACCGCTGAGGCCTGGATTTTCAGGCTGTTAAGGAGCCAAGATCCATGGACCTTGCCAGCCTGATAATACCAGGCCACAGCAGTCTGTATATCTTGGCTGATTAACAAAAATAGGGGATCCCCTCGAAAAAAATTGGCGTGGGGTCCCCCCTATTTTTGTTAACCAGCCAGATGAAGAAAACCGCTGAGGCCTGGATTTTCAGGCTGTTAAGGAGTCAAGATCCATGGACCTTGCCAGCCTGATAATACCAGGCCACAGCAGTCTGCATATCTTGGCTGATTAACAAAAATAGGGGATCCCCTCGAAAAAAATTGGCGTGGGGTCCCCCCTATTTTTGTTAACCAGCCAGATGAAGCAGACCGCTGAGGCCTGGATTTTCAGGCTGTTAAGGAGCCAAGATCCATGGACCTTGCCAGCCTGATAATACCAGGCCACAGCAGTCTGCATATCTTGGCTGATTAACAAAAATAGGGGATCCCCTTGAAAAAAATTGGCGTGGGGTCCCCCCTATTTTTGTTAACCAGCCAGATGAAGCAGACCGCTGAGGCCTGGTTTTTCAGGCTGGTAAGGATCCAATATCCATGGACCTTGCAAGCCTGATAATACCAGGCCACAGCAGTCTGCTTAGCTTGGCTGGTTAACAAAAATAGGGGATCCCCTCGAAAAAAAAACGGCGTGGGGATCCCCCCTATTTTTGTTAACCAGCCAAGTAAAATGCAGACTGCTGCGGCCTGGTATTAAAAGACTGTCAAGGCCCATGGATTTTGGCCCTCAACAGCCTGATAATACCAGGCTACAGCAGCCCCACATTTGGCGCATCAAAAGATGTGCCAATTGTGGCACTTTACCCGGCTCTTCCCACTTGCCCTGTAGCGGTGGCAAGCGGGGTAATAAGGGGTTAATGTCACCGTTGATTGCACGGTGACAATAAGCCCGGTTAATAATGGAGAGGCGTCAATAAGACACCGATCCATTATTAATCCGAAAGTTATTAAATGTATAAAAAAAAGACACAGCAAGAAAAAAGTCTTTTAATGAAATAAAAGAGACAACACAGTTTTCATTTCTTTTATTATACTCTCATTCCTGCGACGCCATCGATCTCCTGTAAAAAAATAAAAAAAACAAACCAACAGTATACCACCTGTCCGACGCAGTCCATAACGACAGTCCCACGACGATCCAGCTCTGCTACATCGCAATGACAGGCAGAGCCTGACATCCCGGCGCAGCACAGCTGATTACCTGCTTCCCGGCGGTGACGTCATCGGACTGACTGCTTTACGGCCGGGATTACCCAGCAGTCACTGCAGTTATCGCGAGAAACTGCATGTGACCGCCGGGGAAAGAAGATGGCGGCCATGAAGCAGTGCAGGACGTGACCGCCGGAGATCTTCTGCCGGGTAAGTGCCGCTGACTCCTGACAGACCCGACCGACGGACACTGACAGTGACAGTGACAATCCCGATTCCGGTATCCGATAAGACGAAAATATCGGAACTCGGAATCGGAATTCCGATACAGCTAATATCGGCCGATACCCGATATTTGCAGTATCGGAATGCTCAACACTAATGGTGAGTGCTTAGAAAAACATGTTAGAGTGAGTTTGTACAAGGTTTGAACATATATGCTGTTAGGCACTGGAATTCTCCCGCTGCTCAGGATAGAGCCAAGGCGCTGTCTGGCCCTGCGGTCTCCCATTCGGGGCCGGCCGCTGCGAGTCCTGCTCAGCATAGACATCAGTCCCAGTGTCTTGCTCTGGCTCGTAGTATACCTTTAGTTACTGTTGGCCCTCCAGCCAAGTCTATGGTAACCAGCATTGTACAGGTGCAACCTCACGTCCTGGAGTCTAAGTCCAGAGATCACTGTACTGAGTATGTCCGTGATGTGGCGTCTCCTCATTGGTGTTCGGACGTCAGCTGCTCTGGTGAAGTGGCAGTTCAGGATTGGCCCCGAGGGCGATGTCAGTGTGAGTGTTTGGGGTGGAGCTTTGGGTTTAAAAGGCTCTCAGCGGAGCACGCGGGTGCACTAGTATCATTTATGGTTGGTGTGCGCGAGCAGATATGCTAACACTCTGTCTGCAAGTGTGTGTGTTTAGCTTTAGCCTTTTAGGGTTATTTCGGCCCGCTTGGCTTAGCATCTGTTTCCTTCATGTGTGCGGTTAGCACAATTGCGTTACAGAGCAAGATCCTACCAGTTGAGCTGTGCTCCCCTGTGAAGTCAACAGGGTTTCTAGCATCTTCTTAGTTTTTTATCTTGACTCAGCATCTGTTTCGACCACGTGTGCGATTGGCACGGGTCAGTTACAGAGGGAGCTCAACCCTTTAGCTCTACCTTTCTGTGAAGCTAACAGAGCTGTGTATTGTGAGTTCTATTCTTGCTGCGTGGAGTTAACGCAGTCTTATTAGGGCACTCGCTCGTTGTCTTTAGTTCGTCATTGTTCACATTAGCAGCAGGTTACATCTCTGCAAATTGGACCCAGTGTTGCAATCGCACTTTATTATTATATTTTATTTAGTTCGATCCCCCAACCCTAACATATGCTCCTTGGTTCCTAGTTAAAGGGAACCTGTTAGCAGTCTGCATTATGAATACCTAATCAGAGCACACATACATGAACCCTGCCTAAGGACACAAGCATATCATTAACACAAAACTGAAAAGAAATATTAAGAAACAGCCACAAACGGATTTCATCAACCAAGGTATCAGTTAAAACTGTATAATGGTGCCAACCTGACACTGTGTGTAGGTTACTATGCATAACCCTGCTGACAGGTTCCCTTTAACTAAGTTATGACTATGTACCAAGGAGTTTACAGGTTCGAAACACGTAAATGCTCCCATGTCTAACATGTTTTCTAATGTTTTTATATTTTTAGTTTTCTGCAAACTTAACATTGATTTGTCTTTTTATACTATTTCGTAAATAAATGTTATTATTCTTAATATAATTAAGTTCTTGTTGCGTCTACTTCTATATATGAAGAAATGTTCAGCCTAGCAGAGGTCATTGTGTAACACTTTGTCTTTATGGATTAAAGAACTTTTTCTTAATAAGAAAATGTGCCTTTCTTACCCTGTGATGTTCAATCGCTGTCCCTCTGCCACTGTTTCCCATAGCTGTTGCAGTGACATCATGAGTACAGAATGTGACCTATTCAGTCAATCACATTTGGCTCATTTGTCTTGAAAATTCTTCAGCAGCATAAACCTTGAGTCCAGTGATTGTCTACAACAGTCATATGCTGTATTCATATATATATCCAGAAATGTAAACTGCACTAAATAAAATTATATATATAGAATATAGATAATAATTAAATAATAAGTGCTTATATCACCAGAAAAGAAAATTGGATGTTAGACCATCCGAAAATATGAATGGAAACACCCAGGAAGTGGAAGGGAATAGCCCAGATGAAAGGATAAAGATACAACCAAAATATATAGAAATAATGCCTTTATTTGTACAAAGAATTGGCTGACAAATTTGCAATAAAACCATGTAAAAATATTAATACAGAATAAAATGATAAATACTAATTAAATGAACCAAACACACCACAAGCTGTGAGTTGAAAAATATATCTACACAAAAGTACAATAATAACAATTAAATAAATACTCAAAATTGTGTATACATATGCTCATTATAATAACCAAAATCTAGAGGAATAAACTGTGCTCCATAGTGTTGATAAAGTGAATCACAAATGAAACACAAAAAAATATACTTGGTGCTATTGCCCTGAGTGAACACAATAAACCAATATAGTGTGCTGCGCTGAGCAAATCAAACAAAAAGTGCTAATAGTTGTGCAAGAAATTTGTGCCACATAATCAAAAGTAGACTGCTACCTGGGAGCATGAACAGCGTGGTGTGCTGAGAAAAAAGAACGCGCCCCGACGCGCGTTTCGGAAGTTGAATCCTGTTCATGCTCCCAGGTAGCAGTCTACTTTTGATTATGTGGCACAAATTTCTTGCACAACTATTGTTCACTCAGGGCAATAGCACCAAGTATATTTTTTTTGTGTTTCATTCGTGATTCACTTTATCAACACTATGGAGCACAGTTTATTCCTCTAGATTTTGCTCTTTTTACGTGTTGTTCATGCATATAAATGTATGAATACTTTGTTTTCACATAACTCACATTTCTTTACATTGGTTATTTATTAAACATTATTGCAGTGAGGTTGTTCTTATTATATTTATTATTTTCAAGCTTACACTTACTTTTGTGCCACATACTATATAATAATAATATAATATACTATAATTTTGCCATATATACCATCTGTGCATATACCTGGTTATTATAATGAGCATATGTATTGTGACATTCCAGGGGGTTTAGCTCTAGGATCGCTGTCTGGGTAGACAGAATGGCATGAAAACAGTTCATTCAGACAGCAGTTCTGGTGTAAAACTGGCCGCAACCAGCTTTATTAAAGTCCACAGCAAACAAATTAAAACAAAGCATAAACAGAAAACCTTGGCTTGTCTAGCCTCTAATTACACTTAGATAGATGGCCCTCTCTATCCGGGACCCAGACTCTACCAGTCTGTGCCCAAAACAACACATATCACATATGTTACCAGTATGGAGCTTCACAGATACTCCTCCTTGTGTCTGAAGGCACCTTCCATGACCAGACTTGAGAGAGATCCACTCCTATTCAGCCGCTCTTCACACGGATTCGCACTGAGACTACTCCTATGTCCGGGGTCCTTCCTGCACCCAAACTGAGATAGCTCAAACACTCTTGGAGACTGCTTCCTTGTGCCAGGACACCTCTCTGTGTCCAGGCTAAAGACAGCTCTAACACTCTTGGAGACTGTTTCTTGTGCCGAGACACCTTCCTGTGTCCAGGCTAAACTAGCTCTCAGATTGTGTTTGCAGACACCTACTTCTGGTCTCTTAATTAAGACCTGAGTAGTTTCAGGCTTGTGCTGCAAGTGTGTGCTGAATGTGAGGTGTAGTGACCTTTCTCCACCACTAGGTCCACAAAGCCACACATTTCCCTTATACCTAGGTGAAATGTACACCCCATTCATCACATATTCACTCACTGTCTCACATATCCCCTCCCTCTTCTCCAGACCGGAGGGCTGGTCATCCAGACCGGAGGGCTGGTCAACAATCCAACAGAGACAGTGAACTCCGGACCAGTCATGGCCCTCACCAGCTTCATCTCCACCACTGTCACTTGTATCTTCACCTGAGTCATAGCCAACATCAGCTTTCTCTTTATCTGAAGCATCCGCACTACCCTGTACCCTCCCAGGCCTATACTCTCTGCGGGCCTCGGGTATCCTACACGGTTTCATCTTGACCTTAGGGCCGGGCTCACCTTCGACACAGTGCCTGGCCAGAGAAGCACGACCCGACACATCAGAACACCTCTGCTGACTCTTCCTCAGAAACTCACGTACCTCCTGTCCCTGGTGCACTGACCATGTGTCACCAACTATCACAGAAGGTATAGGGGGTTTTTCACTTTTCTCCAGTTCCCCACTTTCAGGCTCTTCTGGCAAGACATGCCCAGAAGCCCCACCGTCAGTCCTAGACTCTACCTCTTCAGCCACGTTCTGCATGCCATCTGGGCTCCCGTGTGTCTGCAGCGGCAACGGAGTGACACATCGCTTTTCCCATTTGTTGGGACGTGGCTCCGATGTAGCCTCCCTGAAAGTGCGCTTGAGCTCACCAATGCCAGCTACTGATCCGGACCGTAACCCGTCCACGCCGCTGTCTTCGGCAGAAACAGATTCCTGGACAGAGTCAGTCCCCATATCTTCAGTCTTGCTCCTCACAGCTTCACTTGAAACCTCAGCTTCTGATGAGGCATCTGGCTTGGTGACCACCACTTCCATGGCTTTTTCCACCTCTGCAGCATTACCTTCAGAGTCCTTGGCATGATGCAGATCCACACCACACACTGACAACTTCTCATCTTCAACAGCATCCACTTGTGCTGTGTTCAGTTTCAGAGTCCTGCCTTTAAAGCTCAGCTCTCCTCCTTTCACCTTAGTCTTCGCCAGGGAACCGGCCAACTGTAAAACATCTTCAGATGCCATCTTCTGTCTGGCTGTAAGGTCAGCATCAGGTTTCTTCTCAGGACTCTCAACCTCCTCTGCTACCATGCCTTCCTCATTTGCACTGGTTGCTTTATGGTCATCAGATAATTCACTATCACTATCTGACCCCTTTTTCTCAGCCACATCTGGCTCACTGTCAGGGCTATACACTTCATTTTCATTCACATCCTGCTCACTGTCAGGGTTATACAATTCATTTTCATTCATATCCTGCTTACTGTCAGGGTTATACAATTCATTTTCATTCACATCCTGCTCACTGTCAGGGTTATACAATTCATTTTCATTCACATCTTGATCTGGAACCTTAGTTAACATGTCATCCACAACATTAACTTCACCATCTGGTCCCTCAAGTATGTGACTATGTGTCAACCCCAGCACTATACTTCTATATAGCTCAGGTACTAGGAGCTGACTCACGACCTCTCCCTGGACTTCAGTGTCCCTATACAATAGGCTATTGTCCATGGCAGCATGAGAAAACCTCTCCTCAGAGCCAGGCTCCTGGGAAACCTCATTTAGAACAATCATATTTTCCTGTGTTGTCCTAAGAGTGGGGTCTCGCCACTGCTCACTCTCAAAATTGTCACAGGACACAGGCAAGTCAGGGACACTCGGTTCCCGAGAACCACCATCCTCGTCTCCCAACATCACCTGCAAAGGAATTTCATCACTATCACAGTCATAATTATTATCAATATCATTATCATGATTATGATCAGTATCATCATCACTATCATGATCATCATCATTATCATTAGCAGCATCAGCATCATTATCATGGTCATCATCATTATCATGATCATCATCATCATCATCATCATCATCACATAAGTTTAACGGCCCACTAGCATTGTGTTCCGCCCCTCGGGACTGCGCACCCTCAATAGGAGCTTCATCACACTGTCCATCAGAAACATTTTTCCCCCAGAGATCCTTAGATCGGGGAAAGTCATTACCCAATATGACGGGGTGCACCAGGCTCTTCACTACCCCCACTTCATATGAAACCTCCCCGAGTTTAGGGACCAAGTCCACGGCAGTCTCTGGGTAGACTTTGGTGTCTCCATGGATGCACACCACACTCAGGTGCTTATCAGGGATGAAGTCCCTATCAATCAGGCTGTCACATACGGAAGTCACTGGACTCTCTGAGTCCAAGAGGGCCTGTGCTGGGCAGTCATTTACAACCACCGGGGACCCCTGTGGTCCAGTCTCTTCGGCTGAGGTGGACACACACACACAGATTCTGCGCAGAGAGAGAGGGATCTGCCAACATCACAACACATAGGCTCCCCCTCTATTGGACAGTCGGCTGCAATTTCACGCCAGCTCCAACACTGTCCATCACACTCTCCCACCCACATGTCCCCTCGGGCCTGAACCCGCTTATCAGCATACCCCATGTCCCCAACAGCTGGAACGCTCTTACCGCGAGAGTTCAGCGTCCGGGAACTCCGAAGTGACGACCTCTCAGACGGCTGTACCTCAGGAGGACGTGCTTGGGTGTAGCGGTCCACTATCACCTTTTCAACTCCATAATCAAGCCTGCTGACTGCAGACTTCCAACTGTATCTCCAGTCATGTACTCCCCTGGCACGGGCTGTCACCGTAACACCCAGCCGGGTAAGAATCGCCGCTTTCAACTTGGTATAGTCTTCGCTGTCCTGCTTGCTCAGGTCAGCCCAGACTTTTTGGGGTTCCCCAATCAGATAGGGTACGACCGCCATGGCCCATTCAGATAGTGGCAGATTCTCCTTCTCTGCCAGTCTCTCAAACCTAGTAAGATATACCTCCACATCATCACGAGGTGTCATTTTTCTCAAGGACCGTCTTAC
This sequence comes from Oophaga sylvatica, assembly GCA_033576555.1. NCBI lineage: Eukaryota > Metazoa > Chordata > Amphibia > Anura > Dendrobatidae > Oophaga > Oophaga sylvatica. The sequence continues at coordinate 25,682 of JARQOD010008819.1, forward strand.
CGCCTTCTTTACAGCGGACAACGCAGGTACCTTCACAACATTACTCTGGGACGAGGTGTTGAGAGCTGCAATCTGCTCAAAAAACAACCGGTCATTCTCCTGCTGCTGCTGCAGGAATTGCTGCTGGGCCTGCTGCATGCGCTGCTGGTGCTGCAGGCGCTGCTGCTCCATGCTCTGCTGCAGGCTCCGCTGGGCCTGGGCCAGGTACTCAATGAGCTCCTCCATACTGCCGGACTCATCTGTCTCAATCACAGCAGTCTTATGTTGCACATTAACTTGTGCCATTTGTTCAAACAGCGCCTCCATGCTGTCATCCATGCTGTCAGACTTCTCTGTCTTAACAACAGCAGTCTTCACTCAAGACATACACACTCTACAGTCTTTTCCATAGAAAAATTCAGCTCTGCTGTGCAGACACTTTTTTTTTTTTTTTTTTTTCTTTTGCAAAGTCTATTAGGGCTCCTGTCTCTTTAAGACTGCTCCACAGACTTTTCTTTTGCTGCTGCACATTCCACAGTCATTTTCACAAGTTCAGCTTTGCTGTGCATACATTTTCTCTCTGCAGACCCTATCAGGGCCACTGTCTCTCCAAGACTGCTCCAAACAGACGTTTCTGCTGACACACTTTTTTTTTTTTTTCTGCTGCTATTTCAATAGATTTCACCTTTAATGCTGTCTCTCGCCACTGTGCTGCATGCACACTCCAGCACTAACTGTATCAGGCACTGCGCTGCTCCAGCATTCTCCGCCAATTGTGACATTCCAGGGGGTTTAGCTCTAGGATCGCTGTCTGGGTAGACAGAATGGCATGAAAACAGTTCATTCAGACAGCAGTTCTGGTGTAAAACTGGCCGCAACCAGCTTTATTAAAGTCCACAGCAAACAAATTAAAACAAAGCATAAACAGAAAACCTGGGCTTGTCTAGCCTCTAATTACACTTAGATAGATGGCCCTCTCTATCCGGGACCCAGACTCTACCAGTCTGTGCCCAAAACAACACATATCACATATGTTACCAGTATGGAGCTTCACAGATACTCCTCCTTGTGTCTGAAGGCACCTTCCATGACCAGACTTGAGAGAGATCCACTCCTATTCAGCCGCTCTTCACACGGATTCGCACTGAGACTGCTCCTATGTCCGGGATCCTTCCTGCACCCAAACTGAGATAGCTCAAACACTCTTGGAGACTGCTTCCTTGTGCCAGGACACCTCTCTGTGTCCAGGCTAAAGACAGCTCTAACACTCTTGGAGACTGTTTCTTGTGCCGAGACACCTTCCTGTGTCCAGGCTAAACTAGCTCTCAGATTGTGTTTGCAGACACCTACTTTTGGTCTCTTAATTAAGACCTGAGTAGTTTCAGGCTTGTGCTGCAAGTGTGTGCTGAATGTGAGGTGTAGTGACCTTTCTCCACCACTAGGTCCACAAAGCCACACATTTCCCTTATACCTAGGTGAAATGTACACCCCATTCATCACATATTCACTCACTGTCTCACAGTATACACAATTTTGAGTATTTATTTAATTGTTATTATTGTACTTTTGTGTAGATATATTTTTCAACTCACAGCTTGTGGTGTGTTTGGTTCATTTAATTAGTATTTATCATTTTATTCTGTATTAATATTTTTACATGGTTTTATTGCAAATTTGTCAGCCAATTCTTTGTACAAATAAAGGCATTATTTCTATATATTTGGTCGTATCTTTATCCTTTCATCTGGGCTATTCCCTTCCACTTCCTGGGTGTTTCCATTCATATGCTGTATTCATGTCAAGAAAGACCAGTGACAGTGGTGGACAGACAGCACTTTAGCAGCAGGGTTAAGAAAGGGTCTTTCACTTATTATTTAATATTGAAAAATCAATGAAGTAATAAAACTTTTAGTTGGAAAATTGAAAATACATTTTAGTAAGTTTTCATAGTATAAAGTAAATCAAATTTATTTAATTTTTTCAATATAGATTCTTATTTTAAACAAATCTAATTACAAATCAGATTACATTTATTCAAGTCTAACATTCTGTTGTACACTTTGAAGTTTTTTCTGAATTTTAGCTTCATTTTAAATCTGTTACTGCACATTTGTAATATAAAATAAAAATGATTTAAAAAAGGTTTATGGGCTGAATGTTGTCATTTCAGATTTAACCTAGGGGCAAGAATATCCTGTTTTTCTTTCTGCTACTTAATTTTGCCACCCCCATGCTTGTTTACTATAACTATAGGATGTGGCATTTCTTCCAGCTGTCTCAAGCAGACTTCTTGGTTATACATGGTTCTTTACTAAGCAAGTGGTGTCCAAATTGGACATGGATAATAGTTTGTGAATTTTAATTAATTGAATTGGCATGCTTTCCTATCAGCTAACAACACTACATAAATACCTTCACAAGGTCACAATGATATTCATTTACAGAGCATTTGAAATCAAAAGATTTATAGCCCCTGACAATTAAATGTGTGTATTTTCTTAAAACTAGAATATAGATAATAAGCTATCTATATGTATACTGTTTCTAATATACATATAATATATATGTCATTTTTTTTGCCATGTGTTTTAACTTGGCATCTACAATTTGTTCCCACATAGGAACAATAAAAAATACATCTGTGAAATTTTGGCATCCTAGATGTTTTGCAAAATCGCTACTTCCCAGATTTGTAAAGCACGATTAGTTTATGTTGCACTTGACACATATCACAAATAAGATTTTCTGTTTATTACCCTCCGAAAGGTAAGTTTCTAACAGGCACTGTGACTCAGATCACACAAGTTAATTGTACATGTAGTTAAGACATTTCATAAAAGCAGAAATACCAATTACACATTACTGTATTTAATAAGAAAAATAGAATAATATTTGTATGTAGGATCAAATCCAGGTTGGTGGAGAGTCCTGGCAAATACTCTGGTGGTGGCTCCTGTCCAGTTACAGTTGTGTATAACAAATTGATGTCACTAAGATCGAATGACAATCTAATGTGTGATGACAATGTACTGTGTTTAATAATTTCTTACTGTGTGTATGTGTTGAAGGCAAACAAGAGTTGCAATGTTGAAGTTTAACAAACTTAATGATCTCGAGATATACACAAAGCAAGAGTTGTATGGCAGCTGCCAATTTCCATCTTTCTCTTTCTGTGGCATTAAAAATGCAATCATATGAATTCATTGTCCATGTACTACAGAAGAGTATAAAAAATACCTTTCGATTACCACCACCAGTCCCATAAATAATGAATAACTTGGTGGCTACCTCCACAGCTCCTTCTTACAAAGCATTTTAGAGACCCATTTTAAAGATCAGTGGATGGTCCGTGTGGTTGATCAGTGATCATAAATTTGTCCTGTAAATAGATTGATACCATGCATACTTGAGAATACTTATATTTATATATGGGAAGAAATCCTCTATTAAATGTTTCATACAACCATGGTTTCTAATGGGAATGTCTATAAAGTTTAGAAAGGGATATTTTGTAGAAGGTCCTCAGATTCCCAAGTTTGTAGGGGTAATGGAATCTGGACCCATGTGAACTCTATATAATTCAGCCCTTTGTATGTGTACAGTAATTTAAATTATAATGTCTAATCACAAGAAAAAGTGCTCATGAAAGCCAGATAAAATGCTGTGGTTTACATAGGTATTCATAGTCTAATTCCTAATATTACTCAAATGTTAATATGGGTTCTTCTACTGCATGTTGTCAAGCAGGCACAATATATAGTCACATGGCAGCTCCAAAATGGCTACCACAAATAAGCTTGGCACAAACTATTATGCTTCGTTGAACTGAGGGTTGCCCTGACCTTCAACCTTTAACTTCTGTACATGGATCTGGACTTAAACAGCAGTGCCCGGGCTAGGGCCATAGGGTCAGTTACTGTTCGGTGGCACAATCTGGCAAGAAAGATAGGTAGGTATCTGGGTCAGATCCAGGACAAATGGTAAGTACAAAATCGACAAGCAGGAATAACGTCAGTAAAGTAGCCAAGATCAAGCAACAGAATGAACCAGGAAGAACCACAAGATACACAGGGTTAACACCACAGCTTCTGGATTTACAGAGTAACCAGTCTCAGCAAGAAAAATAGGATTGATGCTGTCATGCCTCTCCCTTAACAAATGTGCGGCAACGCCTAGCAGCCGAAGCAGAAACCGGAACAGAAGTTACAAATGTGGAATTTGTTTTACATTTTTTTTATATTTATTTATTTAATTTTTGAATAAAATATATATTGAAAACAAAAGGAGTTAACTAGAATACAAGACATTTCCAAACAAATCTATACATTAATATTTGTTAATTACCATATATACTTGTGTATAAGCCGACCCAAGTATAAGCTGACCCCCCTAATTTTGCCACAAAAAACTGAGAAAACTTATTGACTCGCGTATAAGCCTAGGGTGGAAAATGCAGCAGCTACTGGTAAATTTCAAAAATAAAAATAAATACCAATAAAAGTAAAATTCATTGAGACTTCAGTAGGTTAAATATTTTGGAATATCCATATTGAATGAGGAGCCCCATATAATGCTCCATACAGTTCATGATGACTCCATAAGATGCTCTTTACAAAATGCGCCCCATTTAATGCTGCACAAAGGTTAATAATGGCCCATAAGATGCTCCATAAAGGTTATGGCCCATAAGATGCTCCATACATTATGCCCCATAAAATGCTCCATAGATTATGCCCCATATGATGCTCAATATATTATGCCCCCATAAGATGCTCCATAGATTATGCCCCCATAAAATGCCCCATATGATGCTCCATAGATTATGCCCCCATAAAATGCTCCATAGATTATGCCCTCATAAGATGCTCCATAAAATGCTCCATAGATTATGCCCCCATAAGATGCTCCATAAGATGCTTCATAGATTATGCACTCATAAGATGCTCCATATGATGCTCCATAGATTATGCCCCCATAAAATGATCCATAGATTATGCCCCCATAAGATGCTCCATATATTTTATGTCCCATAAAATGCTCCATAGATTATGCCCATAAGATGCTCCATATATTTTATGCCCCATAAGATGCTCCATAGATTATGCCCCCATAAAATGCTCCATAGATTATGCCCCATATGCTGCTGCAAAAAAAATGACATACTCACCTCTCGTCGCTGGGGGCCAGGTGCCAGTGTCCTGAGCAGGCGGGGAAACCAGCGCGCTATGGGGGACAGGTGCCGGTGTCACTGCTGGCTCAGGGCCCCGGCACCTGAGATATTCACCGGTCCTCGCTCCACCGCTGCGCACCGCTCCGTCTTCCGGGTCCTCTGTCAGTGACGTTCAGGCAGAGGGTGTGGCGCGCACTAACCACTGAGACCGTGGGAGAAGCAGGGGGCTGCAGAGATGTGCCAAGGGTGTAAGTATGATCTGACACCCCCACTTCCCCTCCCCCGCCGACCCCCTGGCATATATGACTCGCGTATAAGCCAAGAGGGGGACTTTTAGCCTTAAAAAATGGGCTGAAAATTTCGGCTTATACATGAGTATATATGGTATTTACAGAATAGTTAACTAAAACTTAAGCCAGATGAATACAGAAACCTAATAATACACCATGTTCAAAATTATTATGCAAATTGGTTTAAGTGTCATAGCGTTTTTTTGTTCTTTTTGTAAATGAAACCCATTGATGGCATTGTGTCTCAGAGTTCTTTGGATCACTGAAATCAATCTCAGATACCTGTGATAATTAGTTTGCCATGTGAGTCCAATAAAAGGAAAACTGGATGTTCCACACTATTAAGTAGGCCAGAGTTTTCAAGTAACATGGGAAAGAAAAAGGATCTCTCTGCTGCTGAAAAGAATCAAATAGGTGTAGGATCCTTCAAAGGCTTGCTGTGTTGCATAAACCTACTATTCGGGCCATCCCTAAACAGTGCTCACAAGCAGAAACGGTTGCAGTGTGCCCATACATCATGAAGACTAATTTTCAAACAGTCTTGTTTACTGATGAGTGTCGAGCAACCCTGGATGGTCCCAGATGGATGGAGTAGTGGATGGTTGGTGGATGGCCACCATGTCCCAACAAGGCTGTGTGATGGAAATATAATGTATCTTATTTACATCAGGTAATCTCACTTGCTTTGTCACCGCACTAACCCTATATACCAATATACCAGTATATATTCACATTTAGTGCAGACAAATAGTCATTGCTTAAGGCATAACCCCTGACCCACATAAGTCAGGCTGGTGCAAAAAGCCAGACAGCTACAAGGTACTTTCCCAGCCACCAGACGGAAAAAGAGGAACTAAGTAACAGATGGTCCAAATGATGGCTGGTTTTCGCTGAGATCACAGGAAAGTAGGGACAAGGGTTTTGTAAATCATCGAATCAACCTTTGTTAAGATAGAGTTAAAGAAAAATGCATACACTCATATATTCAAGCATCCAATAGCCTTGAAGCCTCTAATTGTATGTTAATTACCTAACCAACCTCTTTATGTAAATGTATAAGACTATGTGATAATAAGAAAGCCATCAGTATTGATGGAATTTTTATGCTGGCACATTTGAGTGACAGTGTTCATTTCCAGAGAGCTCTCAAAAATACTCTTTTAATTTGGGAAAGCAGAAGCAAACATGGGATAGATTTATCCTAACCAAATTTCCATAACATCTGCGACGTTCAGCAAGTAGGTGGAGTCATGTTTTTGGGCAGGAATCATGGGAAACAGCTGGTAGGGCCCTTTAAGGTTCCTGAAGGTGTGAAAATGATCTCTGCAAAGTATATAGAGTTTCTGACTGACAACTTTCTTCCATGGTATAAAAGGCAAAATCGTGCCTTCAGGAGCAAAATCATCTTCATGCATAACAATGCACCATCTCATGCTGCAAAGAATACCTTTGAGTCATTGGCTGTTATGGGCATAAAAGGAGATAAACTCATGGTGTGGCCACCATCTTCCCCTGACCTCAACTCTATAGAGAACCTTTGGAGTATCATCAAGCAAAAGATCTATGAGGGTGGAAGGCAGTTTTACAACAAAACCGCAGCTCTGAGAGGCATTCTGACTTCATGCAAAGAAATACAAGCAGAAACTCTCCAAAAACTCACAATTCACTGGTGCAAGAATTGTGAAGGTGATATCAAAGACGGGTTCCTATTTAACATGTAACTTGGCCATTAGGATGTTTTGGAGTTTAAATAGCTTTTTTTGTTCAGTGAAGTGATCTCCTAATGCTGCAAATTCCACCTAATAAGCATTTTCAGTTCTTTAAAAACAGATCAAATGTTCAGAAATTCTACTGTGCCTAATAATTTGGAACAGGGGCATTTGAGTTTTTATTCGTTTTGAGATTAAAGTTATATTGGCGGTTTCTTCAATAAAATTTTATGTATACTCTAACGGGTAATACTTTTATTAGATGACTGTCATTTGCACCAACCACTTAGGAAAATCAAGAAAAATCATTTTGCATAATAATTTTGGAACATGGTGTATATAATAAGCACAATGATGCAATAAGCTTGTATTATATTTTCATCCAGTATAACAGGCCTTAATTCAACGTAAATATATATAGAAAATGTCAATCACATTTTATCTAAAATCTTAAATACTATAGAAATGTTTATTTTTGGCTAGCTTAATAATAATAATAATAATGCATTCTAATTAGCTGGAAAATATGATGTTCTAATAAATGAATAATTCTGAAATTAAGCCAATAGCACTCTAGTTTTCTGGTTTTAATATACTATTAAATGCATTAAAGCTTATTGTGGCTACATAAAGATTTTTGCTAAAATTGTAAACTCCTGTACACCAAAAGATTAGCTGGGTATCTTTCTTATTACTGCCTTCACTTTTCATAACCATAATGATGTTCCATTATTAAAACAGATGCAAGTTATGCATGTATAGTAAAGTAGAATACAAAAATAACATTTAAAAGCATAATAACATAGATGACATAAATGAAACCAGAACAAAAAATAAGTAGTACCCTTAAGGTATGCCCACTAAACGGAATCGCTAGCGAGATCGCTAACAGATCACACCTGCGTCACCATTTATGATGCAGTAGCGATCTCGTATCGACTGAGCTGTGTGATTCCAAACACATCTCATCAGCGATCTGTAATAACGACCTCTGCGGTCGTTGGGAAAACCTAGCCCACCTGCGAAGCTGTGAAGTCGTTCATAAAGGTCACACTCGGCGATTCAGGCTCACCAGCGGGACACCAACGACCAAAAAAACGGCTCAGAAATGTTCATGAGCGATCAACGCTCCCCCAGCAGGGGCCCCTCGCT
>JARQOD010008820.1:0-33975 GCA_033576555.1 Oophaga sylvatica
AGCAGGTTCACAAGGCAACACTATTCCACGCATACTTCTCCGCTCACGCAAACGTCTGTCAATTTGAATCGCTAATGACATAGAATCATTGAGACCAGAGGGGACAGGGAATCCCACCATAACATCCTTTACATTATCTGACAGACCCTTCCGAAAAAGGGCTGCCAAAGCGTCGTCATTCCATTTGGTCAGGACTGCCCACCTACGGAATCTCTGACAGTATAACTCAGCGTCATCAAGCCCCTGATTTAATGCCAACAAGGCTTTTTCAGCTTGATAATGACATTAGGCTCATCGTACAATAACCCCAAGGCCTGAAAAAATGCATCAACATCACTCAAAACAGGATCCCCAGGTGTCAGGGAAAAAGCCCAATCCTGAGGATCGCCGTGCAGGAGAGAGATGACAATTTGAACCTGCTGCGCTGCGTTCCCTGAGGACTTAGATTTTAAGGCAAAAAACAATTTACAATTATTTTTGAAATTCAGAAACTTGGCTCGATCCCCCAAAAACAAATTGTAAGGTTCTGTGTACATGTTCCTGAAACTCAGTTTGTTCGTCAGCCATTTTACTTTCTGTCTTGCTGCAGCTATCTTGCCCTCAGTCAAAATGGAGTTTCCAGCTTGCATGTTCCCGCCCTGATTCTCTCCTTTTGCTTCTTAAGCAGCCACAGCTGAGCAATCAGTGCTTCAGAATCTAGCCTGCAGTGAACCTGTGACCTGACTCCTAAAGCCTTGGACCTTGTACTCCAGCTATTCCTACTGAGGAACTCTGAAGCACTTGTGGACTCTGAACCCTGCTTTGAAAGACCCACGTTTGCATGGACTTACGGTAACAGAGAAGAAGATCCTGAACCTGTTGTGGAGAGTGATTGCTGAGCTTAGATTACTCTGGCCTGCTGTGTCTCCTGCTTCTGTGTCTGCAAACTGTGTGACTATTTTTGCCAACTTGTATGAAGTAATACAAGACTTTCTATATCAAACCTGTGTCTCATGTATTTTCATCGCACCCAAGCACAAGACGCTATATGAACTGTACTACATACATTACAAGATTCTGAAGCCAAAACGTTAGTGTCTGCTGGGTCTGGAAAGGCTGTGTCTGCTGTAACTGTGGATATCGGATGTCCGGTTGTACTTTCTGTGATGACAGTGGTTGTGACTTCTCACAACCATTCCAGGTGAGCAATTCCCTTAAGTGTTTTTTTTTCTGCAGTGTTACCACAGGTAAACACTATTGTTTTTTTTTTTTCCTTTTCTCTTTTTTGTCTGCTGTAACTTTGGATATCAGATGTCCGGGTGAACTTTCTGTGATGATAGTGGTTGTGACTTCTCACAACCATTCCAGGTGAGCAGTTCCCTTAATTTTTTTTCTCTCTGCAGTGTTACCACAGGTAAACACTATTGTTTTTTTTTTTCTCCTCTCCTCTTCTTCCAGTACTCCTGTCTTAAAAGATCTGGAAAATGGAGGCCCGCATAAAGGAACTTTGCGGAGTGACTGATAATATCCTTGCAGAATTGCAGAATATAAAGACCCGTTTTTCAAGCCTACAGGACCTCACTAATCACAATTTGCAAGTGTTTGGACAGACTGCCCAGGATTTACGAGCCAGGATTAAGGTTCTAGAAGAGCGAGTCCAGGCTCCTGCCGTAGCCCCGAGTTCTGGATTCCCAAGTTGCCCCCTTTTCTTTTTGGCGGTGAAAGTGAGAAATTCAGGGGATTTATTAATCAATGCAATCTTTTTTTTTCTGCACATGCTTCACAATTTCCCACTGAACGATCTAAGGTGCTTACTATAATTATGTTGCTTACCAACAAGGCTTTGATGTGGGCAAACCCTCTGATTGAGACTGAGGATGATTGTTTGAATCACCTTGATGCTTTTATTTCAGCCATGGGGCAGGTGTTTGATGACCCCAATCGAGGTGCAACAGCTGAAGCAGCCATGTTAGCTTTGCGCCAAGGTAAGCACTCGGTAGCTGAATATGCCTTGGATTTCAGGAGATGGGCCCTTGATACCACCTGGGACAGTTCCGCCAAAAAATCTATTTTTCGAAAGGGGTTATCTCCACTGATTAAGGATGAACTTGCTCGTGCCGACCCTCCCACTGCGTTAGGTGACTTTATTAACTACTGCATCCGTATTGATACTCGTTGACTGAACGCAGCAAGAGAGATGGTTCGAAGCATCGCACTACCTTTACTACCTTCCTCTCCAGCTAAGGAACCTTTGAGTAGGATTACACGGGAACCTGAACCTGAACCCATGCAGGTAGACTCTTTACAACGACGGGTTAGTGATGCACGCAAGGAACATCGTTTTAAGGAGAATCTATGTTTCTATTGTGGTAAGTCAGGGCACTTCATTATAAACTGCCCCAGCCGTTCTCGTAAGACTACTGCAGCACTCATTCATTGTGAGTGTTGCGAGAGGGGATCTGTCAGGTCCGAGCCTCAGGCTCCAGAGAGATCTGCAGCAACAGATCATGATTTCTCGGACTTAAACTCCGTTACCTCTGAGGACGTTGACTGTGTAAACGCTGCCATTTTTCAAGTTTCCTCAGCGGTGTCCCAGCTGAGTTGTAAGAAAAACAATTCTCATTGCTTTCTTTCCATTAAACTCTGGGTTGACTCAGCTTGGGTGTCTAGCTCTGCTATGATCGACTCAGGAGCAAGTGGAAATTTTATGGATGTCTCCTTTGCTCTGAAACAGGGGATACGTTCAGTGAAGAAGGCTACTACAGTACAGATGGAAACTGTGGATGGCTCCCTGCTGACCTCTGGACCAGTGGATCAGGAAACAGAGCCTTTGAGGGTTCTTATGGGTAAAGATCATCAAGAGAAACTGTCCTTTATGCTTATCTCTTCTCCCCACTTTCCCCTTATTCTAGGGCTACAATGGCTGCAAGCTCAGAATCCTACCATTAACTGGGAGACCAAGGAATTACACTTTCCAGAGAAACAGATGAGTCCAAAAGTTTCAGCTTGCTCTGTTCCTAAAGGAACCATGTAGTCCCTGAACTACCAGCTGTATACCAGGACTATGTGGATTTATGTGACAAGAAGAACGCTGATCAGCTTCCTCCTCACCGTCCATATGATTGTCCAATTGAATTATTGCCTGGAGCAGAGATACCTTTTGGTAAGATCTACCCCCTGGCGGGCCCGAGCTAAAGGCTTTAAAGGATTACATAGACGAAAATCTAGCCAAGGGCTTCATACGCCCCTCTTCATCTCCTGCAGGTGCACCCATCTTCTTTGTAAAGAAGAAAGATGGATCTCTGAGACCATGCGTAGACTATAGGGAACTCAATAAGGTTACTATTAGAAACCGTTATCCATTGCCTTTAATCCCTGAGTTATTGGAGAGAGTGCGACATGCCAAAATTTTCTCTAAACTAGATCTTCGTGGGGCCTATAACTTAGTCCGTATTAGACCTGGGGATGAATGGAAGACTGCATTCAGGTCACGCTATGGACACTTTGAATATCTAGTTATGCCTTTTGGTCTGAGTACCGCCCCAGCCACTTTCCAACACTTGGTGAATGACATCTTCAGGGATCTCCTAGATACATTCGTGGTAATTTATTTGGATGATATTCTAATTTTTTCTAACTCCACAGAGGAACATCATGGACATGTGAGAATGGTCTTGGAACGTCTAAGACAAAATCATCTTTACATCAAACTTGAAAAGTGTGAATTCCATAGGACCGAAATTCAATTTCTGGGGTATGTACTGTCTACACAAGGAATTAGTATGGATGGAAGCAAAACCCAAGCCATCAAGGATTGGCCAATTCCTAGAAATGTGAAGGAGGTGCAGCGCTTCATCGGGTTTGCCAACTTCTATAGACGTTTCATTAGGAATTTCTCTGAGGTAGTGTCACCTATCACCCAACTTACCCGGAAACAGTCTAGGTTCTCCTGGACCCCACAAGCTCAGGAAGCATTTTCCTGTTTAAAGGATAAATTTACCACCGCACCTATCTTAGTACATCCCAACCCCGAGCTTGCCTTCATAATAGAGGTGGATGCTTCAGACTGTGCCGTTGGAGCTACACTCTCTCAGAGAACAGGTGAGAAGAATGTCTTGCATCCCTGTGCCTTCTTTTCCCAGCAGTTGTCTTCGGCTGAGAGGAACTACGATGTGGGCAATAGAGAATTGTTGGCCATTATTGCCGCCTTCAAGGAATGGAGACACCTTCTTCAGGGAGCTGCACAGCAAATAGTCGTCCTGACAGACCATCGTAACCTTGAATTTATCAGGTCGGCTAAGTGCCTGACTCCTCGCCAGGCTCGCTGGAATCTTTTCCTAAACCAATTTAATTTTGTAATTTCTTATAGACCAGGATCGCGCAATGGAAAGGCTGATGCACTCTCTAGGATTCATTCAGCAGAGACACGTCCACTTACTCCTCCTAAGACTATTCTTCCTGACTCTAGATTCCTGGGAGTGATTCATAATCAAGACCTACTTAAGGACATCAAGGAAGCATACCATGCGGATTCTTTGTTGGCTCAACCCCCAAGGGACGTAAGTCTTGTCTTTAAGAATGGTGTGTGGATTCAGGGACAACGTCTGTATATACCTGAAACAGTCAGATTGAGAGTATTGCAACTCATCCACGATTCCAAGATAGCCGGGCATAGGGGAATTCTAAAGACACAAGAATTTCTTTCTCGTTTCTTTTGGTGGCCCACTTACAGGAAAGATGTTTTAAACTATGTCACTTCATGTGAAGTCTGTGCAAGATGCAAAACACCTCGCTCCTCACCAACTGGTCTGTTACAACCTCTTCCCACCCCGTCCCGCCCGTGGGGATCCATTTCTATGGACTTCATTGTGGAGTTACCAACCTCTCAAGGGAAGAACACCATTCTAGTGGTGGTTGATCGTCTAACAAAGGCAGCTCATTTTATCCCTTGTGTCGGCTTACCCACTGCAAAACAGACATCAGACTTGATGATTAAGAATGTGTTTCGCTTACATGGAGTACCGGATGAGGTCATTTCGGATCGAGGGGTGCAATTCACTTCAAGGTTTTGGCAAAATTTCTGTGCCGCATTGGCCATTAAAGTAAACCTTTCTTCTGCTTTTCATCCCCAGACTAATGGACAGACAGAACGAACCAATCAGACCCTGGAGCAGTATCTCCGCTGCTTTATCTGCCACCTACAAGATGATTGGGTGGATCTACTTCCACTGGCTGAGTTCTCTTATAATAACTCTCAGAGCGCCTCCACTAAGCAGTCTCCTTTTTACTCCAATCTAGGTTATCATCCTAACATTCTTCCTCGATTTCCCATAGATACGCCCTTGCCGGCAGTGGCTGAAAGAATCACTTCTTTACAAAAGAATATGGATCTTCTAAAGGAAAATCTAGAATTGGCTCAGGAAAGGTACAAGAAAGCAGCAGATAAATTTCGTAAACCTGCACCAGCTTTCAAGGTAGGAGATTTGGTCTGGCTGTCAACCAGAAATCTTAAAATAAAGATTCCATTGTCTAAATTGGGACATAAGTACATTGGACCTTATAAGATCAGTAAGATTATAAGTGCTGTTGCTTGTCGTCTTCAACTGCTCAGAACTATGAGAATCCACCCTGTCTTTCATGTATCCCTACTAAAGGCTGCAACACCCAATACGTTTCCTGGACGCTCTTCTTCTTGCCCTGACCCAGTGCTGGTCGATGGTCAGGAAGAATTTATGGTGGAAAGGATTCTAGATTCCAGGTTGTACAGAAATCAGTTGCAATATTTGATTAAATGGCAGGGCTACCCAGTGGAGGACAACTCATGGGAACCAGTCAATAATGTAAATGCTCCTCGCCTGCTCCGCCAGTTTCATCAGAGGTACCCTGACAAGCCTGGTCTGAGGTCAACCGGAGGTTGTCCTTAAGGGGGAGTAATGTAAGGTTCTTTGTCTCTTTTGACATGTTCCTTGAAACTCAGTTTTCCGTCGGCCATTTTGCTTTCTGTCTTTCTGCAGCTCTTGCCCTCAGTTAATATGGAGTTTCCAGTTTTCATGTTCCCGCCCTGATTCTCTCCCTCTTGCTTCTTAAGCAGCCTCAGCTGAACAATCAGTGCTCCTGAATCAAGCCTCAGTCAGCCTGTGACCTGACTCCTGGAAACCTAGGATTTTGGACTCCAGCTATTTCCTACTGAGGAACTTTGGAACACTTTTGGACTTTGGAAACCTGCTGTCTGGTGAATCCATGTTTGCAGAGGAATTACGGTACAGAGAAGAGATCCTGAACCTGCTTGGAGAGTTATTGTAGAGCTTGAAGTTACTCTGGCCTGCTGTGTTCTCCTGCCTCTGTTAATGCAAACTGTGTGACCTTTTCTGCATGCTTGTATGAAGTAATACAAGTCATTTCATATCAACCTATGTCTCATGTGTTTTCCTCGCACCCAAGCACAAGACGCTATAGGAACTGTACACTATACATGACACTAAAGTTCAAGTCAAAACCAGGCGGACAGCAGAGGTACAAAATCGGCAGGCAGTAGAACAGTCAGAAATCCAGGCAAAGGTCAGAAATACAATAGCAAAACAAACTAGCACACTGGGGAAACCAAGACTATATCTGGCGGCCTACAAGCCAGGCTCCAAGGCATTTGAAGTGCATGGCTACCTCTCACAGGCTCACAGTCTGATGACCTCATCTGGACCGCCCACAGAACCAGGCCAGATGGTGATGCATGACTGACACCAACCACTTCACCTCTGACAGAAGAGCGAAGTCTACGCCCACCAGGCGCCTGCGCAGAGACCCCTTCACTGTCGCCAACATTACCCACAGGCGAAACATGGCGATGCGCAGCGACAGAGGCCGGCATCAAAGGAGCGGAACCATATGTGGATACCGCACTCCTATCACCGGCACCACAAGCAGAAGGAGTCCGGCGCCTCCCAGCGGCCCAGGCAGGAACACCAGCCACTGAATCCAACGGCGACGTGACAGTACCCCTCCCTCTAAGAGGGGCCTCTGGACCCTCAAAACCCAGTTTGCTGGGATGAAGGAGATGAAACTTCCTGATCAAACCCTTGGCATGGACGTTACTGGCAGGCACCCAGGACCTTTCCTCTGGACCATAGCCCTTCCAATGCACCAGATACTGCACGGATCCTCTCACTAAACGGGAATCAAGGATCCTTTGGACTTCGTATTCCAAAGCACCCCCTACCAAAACCGGAGGAGGAGGGGACTGGACAGGACGAATCGGAGAGCGGTACAATTTTAAAAGGGACTTATGGAATACATTGGGCAGTTTAAATGATTGAGGGAGCTTCAGACGAAAGGCTACTGGATTAATCACCTCAATAATTTCATACGGACCAATAAACCTGGGACCTAGTTTGGCAGATGGCACTTTGAGCTTAATATTTCTGGTAGAAAGCCAAACTTTGTCCCCAACTCCCAGGTCCGGGCCCTTGGAGCGCCATCTATTAGCAGACGGAGCCTGTCTAGTCTGAGCCCCTTTCAAGTTTACGTTGACTTCTGACCAGATAGTTTTTAACTGGTCTATGGTTCTTTGTACCCCAGGGACATCTGACATCCTAGAAGAGAACGAACCAAAACGTGGGTGCAGCCCATGATTACAGTAGAAAGGGGTAATCTTGATGGACTCCTGGTACTGATTATTCATGGCAAACTCTGCTAGCGGTAGGTGTTCCACCCAATCGGACTGATGCTCAGAGACATAAAGTAGATTCTGCTCAAGCGCTTGATTGGTGCGTTCAGTTTGACCATTGGTTTCAGGGTGATAGGCAGACAAAAAGGACAATTCCATTCCAATTCGTTTACAGAATGGCCTCCAAAATTTCGAAACAAACTGGGTGCCCCTATCGGACACGATATTCACAGGAATACCATGCAATCGCACAACATGAGTAATGAATAATTTGCTCAGGGTCTCGGAATTAGGTAATCCGGACAGAGGAACAAAATGACACTGCTTGCTGAATCTATCCACCACCACCCAGATACACGTCTTCCCTTCTGAGAGTGGCAGATCAGTAATAAAGTCCATGGAGATATGGGTCCAAGGACTCTCAGGGGCAGGCAGGGACTGGAGCCACCAGGTAGGGAGATTATGGGGAGACTTAGCGCGAGCACAGGTTTCACAGGCCAGTACATAGTCCTTACAGTCCTTTACTACAGTTGGCCACCAAAAATTCCTAGTTACAAGTCTGATGGTGTTTTTGATGCCTGGATGCCCTGCAATGAAGGAATCATGTGATTCTTTCAGAACTTGAAGGCGGAATGTGGCCGGAACAAATAGTTTTTGGGGAGGAGTAGTGTTAGGTGCCTGTTCTGGGGATCTACGGATTTCTTCAAGAAGATCCAAGGATACAGCTGAAATAACAATTCCCTTGGCTAGTATTGGAGTCGGTTCAGAGTCCTCGACCTGTGAGGGGCAAAAACTTCGAGAAAGGGCATCAGCCCTTACATTTTTAGTACCCGGTCGAAAAGTAATCACAAAATCAAACCTAGAAAAGAACAAGGCCCACCTTGCCTGTCTAGGATTCAGTCTTTTTGCTGACTCCAAGTAGGTCAGGTTCTTGTGGTCAGTAATTACAGTTATCTTATGTTTGGCACCTTCGAGGAAGTGGCGCGATTCCTCAAAGGCCCATTTGATTGCCAACAATTCCCGATTACCTATATCATAATTCCCCTCGGTGGAAGATAATTTTCAGGAAAAGAAGGCACACGGTCGAAGTTGAGTGAGGGATGCAGTGCCTTGTGCTAGCACTGCTCCGACTCCAACTTCAGAGGCATCTACCTCTACAATAAAGGGGCGGTCCAGATCAGGCTGAACCAATATCGGGTTAGAGGAAAAACATTTCTTTAAGGCAGAAAATGCATGAAGTGCTTCAGGCTTCCAGTTAACCACATCCGCCCCTTTCCGAGTGAAATCAGTGAGTGGTTTGGTTATCTCGGAAAAACCTTTAATAAATTTATGATAGTAGTTAGCGAAGCCAAAAATCGCTGCAGTGCCTTTAGAGACTGGGGTTGTACCCATTCCTTAATGGGTTGAATTTTAGAAAGATCCATGCGAAACCCTTTAGCCGACAAAATATACCCCAGAAACTGTATTTCCTGTGTCATGAAGACACATTTCTCTAGTTTGGCGAATAAAGAATGCTCTCTGAGTCTCTGGAGGACAGAGCAGATGTGTTGGACATGCGTCACAATGTCAGAAGAGTAAATCAGGATGTCGTCCAAATAAACGACCAAATAAACACCACTAATATCTCTGAAAATCTCGTTCACAAAATTCTGAAACACTGCCGGTGCAGTACTGAGCCCGAACGGCATTAAGAGATACTCAAAGTGGCCGAGGGGTGTGTTAAACGCGGTCTTCCACTCATCTCCCTTTCTTATACGGACAAGATTATATGCTCCTCGAAGGTCAAGTTTAGTAAACCAACGGGCTCCCAACAGCTGATTATAAAGATCAGGAATGAGTGGAAGCGAATACTGGTTTTTCACAGTGATTGCGTTTAACTCACGGTAATCAATGCAAGGTCTGAGACCACCATCTTTCTTTTCCACAAAAAAGAACCCAGCTCCCACTAGTGAGGTGGATGGTCTAATAAACCCTTTTTGCAAACTGTCTGTTATGTAGTCTTTCATGGCCTGACGTTCTGGACCAGAGAGGTTAAATATTCTCCCCTTAGGGAGGCGAGAATCCGGTACTAAGTCTATGGGGCAATCGTACTTTCTATGAGGGGGTAATTTCTCTGATTCCAATACAGAAAATACATCCTCAATCTCTGAATGCATAGGGTACAAAGGGAGGTGTGAGCTTAACTTGGTTCACTGATAGCGATATACAATTATCCTGACACTCTGGGCTCCAGCGTACGATATCACCCAAGTGCCAGTCAATGACTGGATTATGCTTGCGTAACCATGGCATACCCAGAATAACAGCGGATGATATATTATGAATAACAAAAAATGACATGTTCAGCATGTAACGATCCCACTGACATTGATATTTCCTCAGCGACAAACTCCACTCCATTCTGGACGATGGGAGTGCCATTAATAGCAGTGGTTTTAATGGGCGCATTAAGCCTTAGCAGTGGTACACCAAGATTTATCGCTACCAGGAAATCTATGAAATTGCCTTCTGAGCCACTATCCACATAAGCCTCCACACACACAGATTTCTTCAGGTAAGACAAAGAAGTAGGTAAAAGGACTTTGGCCGCATCAGCGGGCAATACCTGGGCACCTGGGCAGGCATGGCCAGAACTACCCAGGTGCTGACATCCAGGCAGTGAAGGCTTCTGACGTCCAGTGTTTTCCCAGAGGTCTCCAGACTGTGGCTTGTGCAGCATGTTAGTAGGAGATGATGGGAGTGATCCTCCACAGGACTGAGCAATGAAGCAGGACACAGGTGCTTTAGCAACAAAATCAGCTCAGAAAAGTAGAGGACGGAAAAAAAAATTCAGAGAAAGGGTTAGAAAATGCCTTTATGTATATCCAGAATATATATAAAAAGGGTTTTTTAAGGCCAGATATAATGTGGCTTCCGCCCACTGCAGGTCTGAACTGCAGGTAAGACAGCACCCCGAGAATTATAGCGAAGCCCAGGGGGTAGCTGCCTATGAGAGCAGTGGACCGGCGTAGGAAGGATGCTAGGACGGGAAATAAAAGCGAGACCAAATGCGTAGTCAGAAGTCCAAGGGTCAAAACCAGGAGGGGAGCAAAAGTACAAAATCGGCAGGAAGTAGAAGGGTCAGAAATTCAGGCTGAAGTTCAAGTCAAAACTAGGCGGACAGCAGAGGTACAAAATCGGCAGGCAGTAGAACAGTCAGAAATCCAGGCAAAGGTCAGAAATACAATAGCAAAACAAACTAGCACACTGGGGAAACCAAGACTATATCTGGCGGCCTACAAGCCAGGCTCCAAGGCATTTGAAGGGCATGGCTACCTCTCACAGGCTCACAGTCTGATGACCTCATCTGGACCGCCCACAGAACCAGGCCAGATGGTGATGCATGACTGACACCAACCACTTCACCTCTGACAGAAGAGCGAAGCCTACGCCCACCAGACGCCTGCGCAGAGACCCCTTCACTGTCGCCAACATTACCCACAGGCGAAACATGGCGATGCGCAGTGACAGAGGCCGGCGTCAAAGGAGCGGAACCATATGTGGATACCGCACTCCTATCACCGGCACCACCAACAGCCGAAGGAGTCCGGCGCCTCCCAGCGGCCGAGGCAGGAACACCAGCCACTGAATCCAACGGCGACGTGACACAACATTGCCAAGACACTTCATCGTAATCATCGCACAATCGAGAAGCATGTAGCTGATTCACAGTACACACGTGTGCGTGCTGATAAGGGAAAATTGAGGACTCTTTCCTACAGGCAATTAGGTCAGGTTAAAAGAGCAGTGGCAAAAAAGCCTTGTCATTGCAGCAGACAAGTTTTTGAAGCTGCTGGTGCCTCCAACGTCCCCCGAACAACAAGATGCAGGGTCCTTCAGAGGTTTGCAGCTGTGCGTAAGCCATCCCGTTGACCTCCTCTATATACTGCACACAAGCAGAAATGGCTCCAGTGGGCCAAACAATACATGAAGACTGACTTCAAAACTGTTTTGTTCACCGATGAGTGCCGTGCAATGCTCGATGGCCCAGATGGATGGAGTGGAGGATGGCTGGTTGATGGACACCAGATGCAAACACGGCTACGGCGCCAACAAGGAGGAGGTGGAGTAATGTTTTGGGCTGGAATCATGGGGAGAGAGATTGTCGGCCCCTTTAGGATCCCTGAAGGGGTAAAGATGAACGCCATAGTGTATGTTGAGTTTCTCAAACAGCACTTCCTGCCATGGTTCAAGAAGAAGAACCGTGCATTCCGCAGCAAGATCATTTTCATGCATGATAATGCACCGTCTCATGCTGCACATAACACATCTGCATCTCTGGCTGCTATGGGCATAAAAGGGGACAAACTTATGGTGTGGCCCCCATGCTCCCCTGACCTCAACCCCATTGAGAACCTCTGGAGCATCATCAAAAGGAGTGTCTATGATGGCGGGAGGCAGTTCACATCTAAGCAATAGCTCTGGGAGGGTATTCTCTCCTGATGCAAAACAATTGAAGCAGAAACCATCCAAAACCTGACAAATTCAATGGACGAGAGAGTTCAGAAGCTCCTTTCGAACAAGGGGTCCTATGTGGAAATGTAACATCACCTAGAATAAAGTTTTGAGTTGAAAACTGTTTGATTTCAGTTTGTAATAACCTGCTAATGCTTATAATTTCAAAAATGACCATTTTTTTGTTCTTTATTAAAATGAAAAGGTTGAAAACTCTGCTGTGCATAATAATTTGGAACATGCATTTTGAGTGCAGTTTGAGTATTTTATTTTTTTAAAAATATACTGTTATCATAGGCAGTTTGTACAAAAACCTTTCAATTGTACTCTAATAGTTATTTGACTGGAAAATTACAATGACTGCAATTCATATAGGTAATTTGGAAAAATCTGAGAAAATATTATTTGCATAATAATTTGGAACACAGTGTATTTGAGGTTTAGCGCAACAGATTTCATTTATTAAAGGGTATGCCACACTGAACAATATCGCTAACGGGATCGCTAAAAAACGTCACTATTTAGCGATCCCGTTAGCGATGTTGTTCAGTGCGGCAGCTTCCAGCGACGAGCTTCCTGCTGTGATCTCGCTCGTCGCTGGAATCGCTCCGGACCCTATTTTCTCGTCGGCGCTCCCGCTGGGTAAGTATATATCGCTAGTGTGGCACCTTTTCTTAGCGATTTAGCGGTACTTTTGTACCGCTAAAGTCGTTAAGAAGATCGCTAACGGCGATAGCGTTGTTAACTATATCGCTAAATGTGGCCGCACTTAGCGATATAGAAACAATCCCGCTAGCGATCGCATTAGTATGCGTCGTTATTGTGATCGCTAGCGGGATTGTTTAGTGTGGCAGTACCTTAACTCTTTAAATTCCCCTTACAGATTTTTCACACAGATCTGTATATCTGTTTTGCTGCTAAATCCTCAGGCAATCCTCTCTGTGGGGCACTAGTGTATTTATTCTTACAATTTACACAACACAATGTAACTTCAAGTCAATCACACTTATGAAGCAACACTGTTTTAGAATCAATTTCTCCTGCAGTTGTGCAAATAGAACAGACAACAGGTAGAAATTATAGGCAATTAGCAAAACAACCCCTATAAAGTAGTGGTTCTGCAGGGGGTGACCACAGACCATTTCTCTGTTCTCATCCTTTTTGTCTGTTGTTTTGATCACTTTTGCATTTTGTCATTGCTCTCACTCCTTAGAGGTACATTTGGCAGTGTCTACATCCCACAAAAGTTGCTCAGGTAGTGCAGCTCATCCAAGATGGCACATCAATGTGAGCTGTGGCAAGAAGCGTAGCTGTGTCTGTCAGCAACATGTCCAGAGCATGGAGCAAATACGGTACTAGGAGACAGGCCAATACACCAGGAAAGTGGAGGGGGCCATAGGAGGTCAAAAACCAGCAGCAGGATTGCTACCTTCTCATTTGTGCAAGGAGGAACAGTAGGAGCAGTGCCAGAGCCCTGCAAAATTACTTCCAGCAGGCCACTAACATCCATGTGTCTGCTCAAACTGTCAGAAACAGACTCCATGAGGGTGTATGAGGGCCCGATGTCCACAAGTGAGTGTTGTGCTTACAGCCCAACACTGTGCAAGGTGATTGGCATTTGCCAGAGAACACCAAGATTGGCAGATTCGATATTAGCACCCTGTGCTGTTCACGGATGAGAGCAGGTTCACACTGAGCACACGTAACAGACGTGACAGAGTCTGGAGACGTCGTAGAGAAAGGTCTGCTGCCTGCAACATTCTCCAGCATGACCAGTTTGGCAGTGGGTCAGTAATGGTGTGGGGAGGCATTTCTTTGGAGAGCCGCATGGCCCTCCTTGTGCTAGCTAGAAGTACCCTGACTGCCATTAGGTACCTGGAAGAGATCCTCAGACCCATTGTGAGATCATATTCAAATGCAGTGGGCCCTGGGTTTTGATGCATGACAATGCTAGGCCTTATGTCTGAAGTGTGTCAGCAGTTTCTTCATGATGAAGGCTTTGATGCTATGGATTAGCCTGTCCGTTCCCTTGACCAGAATCCAATAGAGCACATCTGGGACATCATGTCTCATTCCATCCACCAATGCCATGTTGCACCACAGACTGTCCAGGAGTTAACTAATCCAGGTCTGGGAGGAGATCCCTCAGGAGAACATCCGCCGCCTCATCATTAGCATGCCCAGGCTTTGTAAGGAGACAGGCACATAGAAGCCACACACATTGCATTACATCATTTCCTTGTCTTGAGGCATTTCCACTGAAGTTGGATCAGTCTATAATTTAATTTTCCACTTTGCTTTTGAGTATCATTCCAAATTTTTTTTTTACATTGATCATTTTTACGTTTTATTGTTCTCAGCGCATTCCACTATGTAATGAATAAAGGTTTGCAACTGGAATATTTGATTCATTGATATCTAGGGTTTGGTATTTTAGTGTTCCCATTACTTTTTTGAGCAGTGTATATATATATATATATATATATATATATATATATATTTAGCAGTTTCTACGAGCCTATAAGGCTATTGAGCTCAGGTCAATAGATTTGTGATCTGTACTTGGATTGTGAGTGTTGGATGTTACATAGTTACATAGGTTGATAAAAGACCTAGGTTCATCAAGTTCAATCTTTTTCCACCAATTGTACATTTTGTCGCTAATTTAACTATAACCTACAATGTTATGTGTATCGAGGAAATCATCCAGACCTTTTTTAAAAGCTGTCATAGAGTCTGCCATTACTACCTCTTGTGGTTGGACAACCATACCACGTTAGACCTAGACACATGATGTGAGTAAATAAATAGTTAATCGAACTTCACCTGTGTCTATAATGGATAATTGAGCCTATCATCGCTTACCATAGGTAAAACTCAACAAGAAAAGATGATACTATGGCACTAATTTAATCAAAAAATTCCAATTTTTATTAAACACAATATAAAACTAATACAATGTGGGATGAGAAGGTAAAAGTAGAGAGACACACAACATATGTGCTGCCACAAGCGACACACTCGACTGGATGATAGGAAAATAGCAGTTTAGATACTATTATAACTCATAGATGTATATATATGGTATCAGGCCTCAGTAAAAATACCAACCAGTCAATTTAGACATTTCAACATGAATGGCTAATTAGCCAGAGTATTATATAGCTGCCTGCGATGAACCATACTATTCAGGAGTAAATAACCAAAGTTGTCAATGCTGCTAATAATCAATCTGTAAATATCTAATTTAAAGCAAAGACACAGACCAAGCTGCTAAAATGTAATGAAATACAGATTGAAAGCTGCCAGGTGCAACGCTACCACCATACTCACAACATTGCAGCAAGGAACATAGTCCATAATTAAGAAATCAAGCGGTATAATTACCAGTGAGCAGGAGGAACGAGCAGATGGCAGATCCGACATCCAGACCAGCGCGTCCACCCCGACGCGCGTTTCGGCTAACCTTTTTCAAGGGGCCTACTCCATTAGTATCTTACTCAACTTTAAATAGGGGCCGGTGACCGCGCGCAATATCGCGTCACCGGAAGTTGTAATCCAGACCGGAAGTGACGCGCTCTGTCTCCAAGGAAACCAACACGCTCCCAGGCGTTGGCGTCACACCATAGGCGGAGCCCAGGGCGGACCTCCACCACAGTGTATAGACGCCAAGAGCCTGCAGCGGTGATGGTTCCCAGGAGACATGCGCGTACAGGTCTGGCAAGATTTGTATACAAAATACGGGAAACACATTTTAAAATACAACGATCAGTGCCAACAGTAGATATATTCATTGTTGCAGACCATTATCCGTCTCTAATATACACGAGTCATACAAAGCATATATATGTATAATTTTCTTCATGGAAAACTTTTCTTTGATGGAGTCTTCATGCTGGGATAACAGCCATCAGTGATTCAAGATGTCTCACATCATAATATCCACAACATGAAAGATATGTACACCAAACGGAAGAATGTGAGGTCCAATCATCAACATCAACTGCGCACTGAGAGAACTAACACTAAAATAAGAAAAATAAATTATTAAAAACAACATAAAATGTAACAGCACAATAGTTGTGAACCTCTAAATCGCAGAGCGGTGATTTATAGAAAAGGGGCATAACTAATGTTTTCATTTAATCCAGATGGCTGGACCGTGCCCAATGTCCAGATCCACCTGGATTCTAATTGCGCCAGTTTCCGAGTAGTGCCACCCCACGAATGTCTATTTCTAGCTTGTCAATACCTCTAAATCTAATCAAGGAACCATCACTTCCATGAAATTTTCTGAAATGACGAGGGATGGTTTTTAACATAGACATATCCTCAGTTGTTGCTGCCGCCTCGATCCCCAATACGTGTTCACGTATGCGGATCTTAAATTGCCTTGTTGTCATACCCACGTATATTTTCCTACAGGGGCATACTGCGTAATAAATCACATTTTTGCTTGTACATGTGATGTATTTCGTGATTTTATATTCGCTGTTGCCATCCTGGTTAGTAAAAGTATTGACACGGTCCATATTAGGACATGCGACGCAACGTCCACATGAGGAGTTACCACATCGTTCAGTAATTTGATCAAGGAAGGTTAACGTCCGTTCCCCTGTATAATGGCTACGGACTAGCCTGTCCCGTAGATTCCTAGATCTCCTGGCTGCAATAGTAGCCCGATCTGGTAAAAATTTAGAAATAATTGGGTCTGATTTTAATATATGCCATGATTTATTGAGGATTTGTCTCATTCGTGGGAAGTGTGAATGGAAATTAGTAACAAATCTGATTTTACCAGAATCTTTATTGGGTCTAGTCCCATACAATAATGTGTCCCTAGGGGAATATTTAGCTCTATTGAATGCACGTTTGATCATGCGTTTGCTATAACCACGCTCCATCAGACGTGATTTCAAATCATCTGATTGTCTAGCAAAATCTTCCTCAGTAGAGCACAGACGTCGCAAACGCAGAAATTGTCCAGTAGGGACAGATTGAATCATATGCCCCGGATGAGATGAAGTTGCATGTAGCAACATATTTGTCGATGTGGGCTTACGGTATATATCTGTTTGTATCTCGCCTCTCTCATCTTTTTTGAGCATAACATCCAAGAATTCAATTGAAGTAGTATCACACTTGTAAGTAATGTAGATATTACGATCATTCACATTGAGAGACGCCATAAATTTGTGGAGTTCCACAGCTGAGCCCTGCCAGATCAGTAATATGTCATCGATGTACCGCGCCCAGGAAAGGACGCGGCACACCGGGGACACCCGATCCGGCAGGGAGAGGTCTCTTTCCCACAGCCCAGGAACAGGTTGGCGTAGGCAGGTGCAAAGGACGCCCCCATAGCTGTTCCCTGGAGCTGCAGGAAAAAAGACCCCTTAAAAACAAAAAAATTATGCGTTAGTGTAAACCTCAATAATTCAACAATCAACATCCTAATGTCGCTGGGTAAGTTAGATGTCTCCAGAAAGAATGTAGTCGCCCTAATCCCATCCTCATGCCTGATGCTAGTGTAGAGGGACTCAACATCCCCCGTCACTAGCACCATATCGTCCTCCAATTGTAGACCATCTACCCTCTTCAATAGCTCCCCCGTGTCCTTCAGAAAAGACGGCAATCCTTCCACTAGTGGCTGTAATTTGGAGTCTATCCATCTATTGATGTGCTCAAGATAATTTCCTCGTCCAGATATTATAGGACGACCGGGGGGCCTCTGCGCGTCCTTATGAATTTTTGGCAATAGGTAGAAAGTAGGAATAGTAGGTTCCTGTACAATCAGGGCAGTTGCCAACTCCTTTGATATAACACCATCATTCTTAGCCCTGTTAATGATGGCAAATAGTTCCGTGGAATAGGCGGACAAGGGGTTAAACGTAAGTTTTTTGTAACAGATTTTATTGTCTAGTTGACGACGGGCCTCTGTCTCATAAAGAGATTTAGGCCATATTACTACGTTGCCCCCCTTGTCCGCCGATTTAAACACCACATCTGGTAAATTCTGAAGAACGCGCAGACGCCCCCGTTCCTCCTTAGTCAAATTATCATTATAAATGTAATGTGGAATGTCCTGAAATTCCTTGCTCACGATTTGAACAAAGAGATCAATGCTTGGACATGATGAAAAGGGAGGAAAACGCTTAGATTTTGGACGTATAGACGGAGGGATCTTACCTCCTTCAGTAGCACAATGTTCGATGGACAGATCCTCCAAAGTACGTAAAGCTACTTGTTCTTCTTCTGTGGGGAATAATTCAAGAAGATTACCGTCAAAAAAATGTTTTTTAAAAATCAGGGATCGGGCAAATAGTTGTAAATCTTTAATTGCCAAAAACGCATCGAATGGTGCAGAAGGTGAAAAAGAAAACCCTTTTTCCAAGATTCTTAAATCTACATCATTCAGTTTATGGGAACTCAAATTAATTACCTTATTTCCGTATCTGGTAGACACGGGGGAGCGGTCAAAGCGTCTGTAGGGATGGAAGTTGCGCTCTCTCTGATTATATCTCGCAATACGACCCCCCGCGACATTAGATGAATCTGATGCTTCTGACATATCGCTCATAGAAGAGAGAGACGTTTGTGAAGTGTTACGTCCCAGCTTCTGTCCTTGTGTTATTATTTTCTTCCTCCAAAAATAGACCGTATTGTTCTCATAATCATGGCGGTCACGATTAAGCTTATTTAATTGGGTGGTCTGAATTTTCTTTACCACTCCTTCCAATGTTTTTTCCAGCTGATTCTGAAAACCTTTTAATTTTTCCGCCGTACCACTTGCCCTTAATTCATCTTCAATATTTTTAATGGATCCGTCAAGTTCCAAAATGACCGAACCATTGTGTTCACTCAAAAGTTGCATAAACATCTGTGAGCATTGATTACATGCTTCTTCCCATTTCGCTGTGAATGTACATTGATCAAGTTTTTGGGGGAGATGGTTCCAACTTACAGCAGAGTGGTGATTGTAGGTGGGACGATCGTGCCATAGTCTTACAAAATATGGTGATAAAAAGAACCAAACTATGGTGGAATCGTACGTTCCTAGATAAATATCTTACTAAAAAAATTATACCGAGGGGTCTTAGAGTCCGCGTAGTGCCTTCATTCCCAATAGAGGACAGTACATTCACAGCGAAATGGGAAGAAGCATGTAATCAATGCTCACAGATGTTTATGCAACTTTTGAGTGAACACAATGGTTCGGTCATTTTGGAACTTGACGGATCCATTAAAAATATTGAAGATGAACTAAGGGCAAGTGGTACGGCGGAAAAATTAAAAGGTTTTCAGAATCAGCTGGAAAAAACATTGGAAGGAGTGGTAAAGAAAATTCAGACCACCCAATTAAATAAGCTTAATCGTGACCGCCATGATTATGAGAACAATACGGTCTATTTTTGGAGGAAGAAAATAATAACACAAGGACAGAAGCTGGGACGTAACACTTCACAAACGTCTCTCTCTTCTATGAGCGATATGTCAGAAGCATCAGATTCATCTAATGTCGCGGGGGGTTGTATTGCGAGATATAATCAGAGAGAGCGCAACTTCCATCCCTACAGACGCTTTGACCGCTCCCCCGTGTCTACCAGATACGGAAATAAGGTAATTAATTTGAGTTCCCATAAACTGAATGATGTAGATTTAAGAATCTTGGAAAAAGGGTTTTCTTTTTCACCTTCTGCACCATTCGATGCGTTTTTGGCAATTAAAGATTTACAACTATTTGCCCGATCCCTGATTTTTAAAAAACATTTTTTTGACGGTAATCTTCTTGAATTATTCCCCACAGAAGAAGAACAAGTAGCTTTACGTACTTTGGAGGATCTGTCCATCGAACATTGTGCTACTGAAGGAGGTAAGATCCCTCCGTCTATACGTCCAAAATCTAAGCGTTTTCCTCCCTTTTCATCATGTCCAAGCATTGATATCTTTGTTCAAATCGTGAGCAAGGAATTTCAGGACATTCCACATTACATTTATAATGATAATTTGACTAAGGAGGAACGGGGGCGTCTGCGCGTTCTTCAGAATTTACCAGATGTGGTGTTTAAATCGGCGGACAAGGGGGGCAACGTAGTAATATGGCCTAAATCTCTTTATGAGACAGAGGCCCGTCGTCAACTAGACAATAAAATCTGTTACAAAAAACTTACGTTTAACCCCTTGTCCGCCTATTCCACGGAACTATTTGCCATCATTAACAGGGCTAAGAATGATGGTGTTATATCAAAGGAGTTGGCAACTGCCCTGATTGTACAGGAACCTACTATTCCTACTTTCTACCTATTGCCAAAAATTCATAAGGACGCGCAGAGGCCCCCCGTCGTCCTATAATATCTGGACGAGGAAATTATCTTGAGCACATCAATAGATGGATAGACTCCAAATTACAGCCACTAGTGGAAGGATTGCCGTCTTTTCTGAAGGACACGGGGGAGCTATTGAAGAGGGTAGATGGTCTACAATTGGAGGACGATATGGTGCTAGTGACGGGGGATGTTGAGTCCCTCTACACTAGCATCAGGCATGAGGATGGGATTAGGGCGACTACATTCTTTCTGGAGACATCTAACTTACCCAGCGACATTAGGATGTTGATTGTTGAATTATTGAGGTTTACACTAACGCATAATTTTTTTGTTTTTAAGGGGTCTTTTTTCCTGCAGCTCCAGGGAACAGCTATGGGGGCGTCCTTTGCACCTGCCTACGCCAACCTGTTCCTGGGGCTGTGGGAAAGAGACCTCTCCCTGCCGGATCGGGTGTCCCCGGTGTGCCGCGTCCTTTCCTGGGCGCGGTACATCGATGACATATTACTGATCTGGCAGGGCTCAGCTGTGGAACTCCACAAATTTATGGCGTCTCTCAATGTGAATGATCGTAATATCTACATTACTTACAAGTGTGATACTACTTCAATTGAATTCTTGGATGTTATGCTCAAAAAAGATGAGAGAGGCGAGATACAAACAGATATATACCGTAAGCCCACATCGACAAATATGTTGCTACATGCAACTTCATCTCATCCGGGGCATATGATTCAATCTGTCCCTACTGGACAATTTCTGCGTTTGCGACGTCTGTGCTCTACTGAGGAAGATTTTGCTAGACAATCAGATGATTTGAAATCACGTCTGATGGAGCGTGGTTATAGCAAACGCATGATCAAACGTGCATTCAATAGAGCTAAATATTCCCCTAGGGACACATTATTGTATGGGGCTAGACCCAATAAAGATTCTGGTAAAATCAGATTTGTTACTAATTTCCATTCACACTTCCCACGAATGAGACAAATCCTCAATAAATCATGGCATATATTAAAATCAGACCCAATTATTTCTAAATTTTTACCAGATCGGGCTACTATTGCAGCCAGGAGATCTAGGAATCTACGGGACAGGCTAGTCCGTAGCCATTATACAGGGGAACGGACGTTAACCTTCCTTGATCAAATTACTGAACGATGTGGTAACTCCTCATGTGGACGTTGCGTCGCATGTCCTAATATGGACCGTGTCAATACTTTTACTAACCAGGATGGCAACAGCGAATATAAAATCACGAAATACATCACATGTACAAGCAAAAATGTGATTTATTACGCAGTATGCCCCTGTAGGAAAATATACGTGGGTATGACAACAAGGCAATTTAAGATCCGCATACGTGAACACGTATTGGGGATCGAGGCGGCAGCAACAACTGAGGATATGTCTATGTTAAAAACCATCCCTCGTCATTTCAGAAAATTTCATGGACGTGATGGTTCCTTGATTAGATTTAGAGGTATTGACAAGCTAGAAATAGACATTCGTGGGGGTGGCACTACTCGGAAACTGGCGCAATTAGAATCCAGGTGGATCTGGACATTGGGCACGGTCCAGCCATCTGGATTAAATGAAAACATTAGTTATGCCCCTTTTCTATAAATCACCGCTCTGCGATTTAGAGGTTCACAACTATTGTGCTGTTACATTTTATGTTGTTTTTAATAATTTATTTTTTCTTATTTTAGTGTTAGTTCTCTCAGTGCGCAGTTGATGTTGATGATTGGACCTCACATTCTTCCGTTTGGTGTACATATCTTTTATGTTGTGGATATTATGATGTGAGACATCTTGAATCACTGATGGCTGTTATCCCAGCATGAAGACTCCATCAAAGAAAGTTTTCCATGAAGAAAATTATACATATATATGCTTTGTATGACTCGTGTATATTAGAGACGGATAATGGTCTGCAACAATGAATATATCTACTGTTGGCACTGATCGTTGTATTTTAAAATGTGTTTCCGTATTTTGTATACAAATCTTGCCAGACCTGTACGCGCATGTCTCCTGGGAACCATCACCGCTGCAGGCTCTTGGCGTCTATACACTGTGGTGGAGGTCCGCCCTGGGCTCCGCCTATGGTGTGACGCCAACGCCTGGGAGCGTGTTGGTTTCCTTGGAGACAGAGCGCGTCACTTCCGGTCTGGATTACAACTTCCGGTGACGCGATATTGCGCGCGGTCACCGGCCCCTATTTAAAGTTGAGTAAGATACTAATGGAGTAGGCCCCTTGAAAAAGGTTAGCCGAAACGCGCGTCGGGGTAACGCGCTGGTCTGGATGTCGGATCTGCCATCTGCTCGTTCCTCCTGCTCACTGGTAATTATACCGCTTGATTTCTTAATTATGGACTATGTTCCTTGCTGCAATGTTGTGAGTATGGTGGTAGCGTTGCACCTGGCAGCTTTCAATCTGTATTTCATTACATTTAGCAGCTTGGTCTGTGTCTTTGCTTTAAATTAGATATTTACAGATTGATTATTAGCAGCATTGACAACTTTGGTTATTTACTCCTGAATAGTATGGTTCATCGCAGGCAGCTATATAATACTCTGGCTAATTAGCCATTCATGTTGAAATGTCTAAATTGACTGGTTGGTATTTTACTGAGGCCTGATACCATATATATACATCTATGAGTTATAATAGTATCTAAACTGCTATTTTCCTATCATCCAGTCGAGTGTGTCGCTTGTGGCAGCACATATGTTGTGTGTCTCTCTACTTTTACCTTCTCATCCCACATTGTATTAGTTTTATATTGTGTTTAATAAAAATTGGAATTTTTTGATTAAATTAGTGCCATAGTATCATCTTTTCTTGTTGAGTTTTACCTATGGTAAGCGATGATAGGCTCAATTATCCATTATAGACACAGGTGAAGTCGATTACTATTTATTTACTCACATCATGTGTCTAGGTCTAACGTGGTATGGTTGTTTAACTTTTGCTGTGTTTTGCACAGGTGTCCTGTTTGACATGGATTTTCAGGCCAAGGAGAAGGCCTGGCAGTCACACATTGATCAAGTTTTTGGGGGAGATGGTTCCAATTTACAGCAGAGTGGTGATTGTAGGTGGGACGATCGTGCCATAGTCTTACAAAATATGGTGATAAAAAGAACCAAACTATGGTGGAACCGTACGTTCCTAGATAAATATCTTACTAAAAAAATTATACCGAGGGGTCTTAGAGTCCGGTAGTGCCTTCATTCCCAATAGAGGACAGTACATTCACAGCGAAATGGGAAGAAGCATGTAATCAATGCTCACAGATGTTTATGCAACTTTTGAGTGAACACAATAGTTCGGTCATTTTGGAACTTGACGGATCCATTAAAAATATTGAAGTGAATTAAGGGCAAGTGGTACGGCGGAAAAATTAAAAGGTTTTCAGAATCAGCTGGAAAAAACATTGGAAGGAGTGGTAAAGAAAATTCAGACCACCCAATTAAATAAGCTTAATCGTGACCGCCATGATTATGAGAACAATACGGTCTATTTTTGGAGGAAGAAAATAATAACACAAGGACAGAAGCTGGGACGTAACACTTCACAAACGTCTCTCTCTTCTATGAGCGATATGTCAGAAGCATCAGATTCATCTAATGTCGCTGGGGGTCGTATTGCGAGATATAATCAGAGAGAGCGCAACTTCCATCCCTACAGACGCTTTGACCGCTCCCCCGTGTCTACCAGATACGGAAATAAGGTAATTAATTTGAGTTCCCATAAACTGAATGATGTAGATTTAAGAATCTTGGAAAAAGGGTTTTCTTTTTCACCTTCTGCACCATTCGATGCATTTTTGGCAATTAAAGATTTACAACTATTTGCCCGATCCCTGATTTTTAAAAAACATTTTTTTGACGGTAATCTTCTTGAATTATTCCCCACAGAAGAAGAACAAGTAGCTTTACGTACTTTGGAGGATCTGTCCATCGAACATTGTGCTACTGAAGGAGGTAAGATCCCTCCGTCTATACGTCCAAAATCTAAGCGTTTTCTCCCTTTTCATCATGTCCAAGCATTGATCTCTTTGTTCAAATCGTGAGCAAGGAATTTCAGGACATTCCACATTACATTTATAATGATAATTTGACTAAGGAGGAACGGGGGCGTCTGCGCGTTCTTCAGAATTTACCAGATGTGGTGTTTAAATCGGCGGACAAGGGGGGCAACGTAGTAATATGGCCTAAATCTCTTTATGAGACAGAGGCCCGTCGTCAACTAGACAATAAAATCTGTTACAAAAAACTTACGTTTAACCCCTTGTCCGCCTATTCCACGGAACTATTTGCCATCATTAACAGGGCTAAGAATGATGGTGTTATATCAAAGGAGTTGGCAACTGCCCTGATTGTACAGGAACCTACTATTCCTACTTTCTACCTATTGCCAAAAATTCATAAGGACGCGCAGAGGCCCCCCGGTCGTCCTATAATATCTGGACGAGGAAATTATCTTGAGCACATCAATAGATGGATAGACTCCAAATTACAGCCACTAGTGGAAGGATTGCCGTCTTTTCTGAAGGACACGGGGGAGCTATTGAAGAGGGTAGATGGTCTACAATTGGAGGACGATATGGTGCTAGTGACGGGGGATGTGGAGTCCCTCTACACTAGCATCAGGCATGAGGATGGGATTAGGGCGACTACATTCTTTCTGGAGACATCTAACTTACCCAGCGACATTAGGATGTTGATTGTTGAATTATTGAGGTTCACACTAACGCATAATTTTTTTGTTTTTAAGGGGTCTTTTTTCCTGCAGCTCCAGGGAACAGCTATGGGGGCGTCCTTTGCACCTGCCTACGCCAACCTGTTCCTGGGGCTGTGGGAAAGAGACCTCTCCCTGCCGGATCGGGTGTCCCCGGTGTGCCGCGTCCTTTCCTGGGCGCGGTACATCGATGACATATTACTGATCTGGCAGGGCTCAGCTGTGGAACTCCACAAATTTATGGCGTCTCTCAATGTGAATGATCGTAATATCTACATTACTTACAAGTGTGATACTACTTCAATTGAATTCTTGGATGTTATGCTCAAAAAAGATGAGAGAGGCGAGATACAAACAGATATATACCGTAAGCCCACATCGACAAATATGTTGCTACATGCAACTTCATCTCATCCGGGGCATATGATTCAATCTGTCCCTACTGGACAATTTCTGCGTTTGCGACGTCTGTGCTCTACTGAGGAAGATTTTGCTAGACAATCAGATGATTTGAAATCACGTCTGATGGAGCGTGGTTATAGCAAACGCATGATCAAACGTGCATTCAATAGAGCTAAATATTCCCCTAGGGACACATTATTGTATGGGACTAGACCCAATAAAGATTCTGGTAAAATCAGATTTGTTACTAATTTCCATTCACACTTCCCACGAATGAGACAAATCCTCAATAAATCATGGCATATATTAAAATCAGACCCAATTATTTCTAAATTTTTACCAGATCGGGCTACTATTGCAGCCAGGAGATCTAGGAATCTACGGGACAGGCTAGTCCGTAGCCATTATACAGGGGAACGGACGTTAACCTTCCTTGATCAAATTACTGAACGATGTGGTAACTCCTCATGTGGACGTTGCGTCGCATGTCCTAATATGGACCGTGTCAATACTTTTACTAACCAGGATGGCAACAGCGAATATAAAATCACGAAATACATCACATGTACAAGCAAAAATGTGATTTATTACGCAGTATGCCCCTGTAGGAAAATATACGTGGGTATGACAACAAGGCAATTTAAGATCCGCATACGTGAACACGTATTGGGGATCGAGGCGGCAGCAACAACTGAGGATATGTCTATGTTAAAAACCATCCCTCGTCATTTCAGAAAATTTCATGGAAGTGATGGTTCCTTGATTAGATTTAGAGGTATTGACAAGCTAGAAATAGACATTCGTGGGGGTGGCACTACTCGGAAACTGGCGCAATTAGAATCCAGGTGGATCTGGACATTGGGCACGGTCCAGCCATCTGGATTAAATGAAAACATTAGTTATGCCCCTTTTCTATAAATCACCGCTCTGCGATTTAGAGGTTCACAACTATTGTGCTGTTACATTTTATGTTGTTTTTAATAATTTATTTTTTCTTATTTTAGTGTTAGTTCTCTCAGTGCGCAGTTGATGTTGATGATTGGACCTCACATTCTTCCGTTTGGTGTACATATCTTTCATGTTGTGGATATTATGATGTGAGACATCTTGAATCACTGATGGCTGTTATCCCAGCATGAAGACTCCATCAAAGAAAAGTTTTCCATGAAGAAAATTATACATATATATGCTTTGTATGACTCGTGTATATTAGAGACGGATAATGGTCTGCAACAATGAATATATCTACTGTTGGCACTGATCGTTGTATTTTAAAATGTGTTTCCCGTATTTTGTATACAAATCTTGCCAGACCTGTACGCGCATGTCTCCTGGGAACCATCACCGCTGCAGGCTCTTGGCGTCTATACACTGTGGTGGAGGTCCGCCCTGGGCTCCGCCTATGGTGTGACGCCAACGCCTGGGAGCGTGTTGGTTTCCTTGGAGACAGAGCGCGTCACTTCCGGTCTGGATTACAACTTCCGGTGACGCGATATTGCGCGCGGTCACCGGCCCCTATTTAAAGTTGAGTAAGATACTAATGGAGTAGGCCCCTTGAAAAAGGTTAGCCGAAACGCGCGTCGGGGTGGACGCGCTGGTCTGGATGTCGGATCTGCCATCTGCTCGTTCCTCCTGCTCACTGGTAATTATACCGCTTGATTTCTTAATTATGGACTATGTTCCTTGCTGCAATGTTGTGAGTATGGTGGTAGCGTTGCACCTGGCAGCTTTCAATCTGTATTTCATTACATTTTAGCAGCTTGGTCTGTGTCTTTGCTTTAAATTAGATATTTACAGATTGATTATTAGCAGCATTGACAACTTTGGTTATTTACTCCTGAATAGTATGGTTCATCGCAGGCAGCTATATAATACTCTGGCTAATTAGCCATTCATGTTGAAATGTCTAAATTGACTGGTTGGTATTTTTACTGAGGCCTGATACCATATATATACATCTATGAGTTATAATAGTATCTAAACTGCTATTTTCCTATCATCCAGTCGAGTGTGTCGCTTGTGGCAGCACATATGTTGTGTGTCTCTCTACTTTTACCTTCTCATCCCACATTGTATTAGTTTTATATTGTGTTTAATAAAAATTGGAATTTTTTGATTAAATTAGTGCCATAGTATCATCTTTTCTTGTTGAGTTTTACCTCTTGTGGTTGGGCATTCCACAGTCTGACTGCTCTAACTGTAAAGAACCTTTTCCTATATAGCTGCCGGAATTGCCTTTCATTCACCCTGATCCTTAGTATGGCCTTTGGGAGGAATATGTCATGTGCCAGTCCTCTGTACTGACCACACATGTATTTATACATCTAAAAGAGACGTCTTTTTTCTAAACTTAACAAGTCCAATTTTTCCAACTTCTCATCATATGAGATGTGTGAAACCGGCCTTAAAAAAAAAATGAAAAGGATTAAAGTTATTGGTTACTATTGGCAAGTTCTCCCCTTTCTGGTGTTGCACTATATTTGATCATTCTCCCCCACTGTCCATGAGACACCGATTGGCAGGAATACCCTGACTATCAGCTAAAGCCTTGAACATGGCAGGATGAGGTTTTCTCAGATTTGCAGCACGCCATTTAAAATTCTGTCAGTTGCCTTTCCAGTCTCCATAGAAACTACAAACTGATACTTTTTGGGTTTGCAGATTGTTGCTAAGGAGCAAATGAGAAGCAACTGACAGAATTTTAAATGGCATGCCGCAAAATCTCAGCAAAACTGAACCGTCACGTTAAAGCTGGAAACATACGAGCTGTCCAAAAAAGTAAAAGAGTATATCCAGGAAAAGAACGTGTCAACCATATTTAGACACTCCCGTCTGATTTAAGTCCATTCCTGGGTTAGCTCAAAAACCTGCACCTAAAACTGCCAAATAGCAGCCAGGCGGTGGTAAGGAAAGAATATCCCTGCAACCAGTCATTTTCAGCTCCCACCATCA
This sequence comes from Oophaga sylvatica, assembly GCA_033576555.1. Classification (NCBI taxonomy): domain Eukaryota; kingdom Metazoa; phylum Chordata; class Amphibia; order Anura; family Dendrobatidae; genus Oophaga; species Oophaga sylvatica. Next base: position 28,556 of record JARQOD010008820.1, read on the forward strand.
GATTCTCCTTAGTCTCAATCAAATGTCCGTTAAACGTGGTCCAAAGATGGGTTGGCCGCAGGTCTCCTTTACAGCCTTATAGGCATATAGCTATTGAATTCGAGTGGCAAGTCGGTACATAATGGTCCATACATCAATTTACAGCTTATAGCCTTTGTGCAGAACACAGAAACCTTATAAGAGCACTTGAAACCATACAGGATAATATAAATGATCTAATTAATATATGCCGTGAGCAAAGCGATTTTAAGACACTGCCAAACAAACTCTTGATCTAATTCAAAAACATCATCCTGTAACATAAGCTCTCAAATGGCTTCATCAATTGAAATGTAATGGCTCTCACAATATGGCAATAAAAAAAGAGTGTAATTATTGGTTTAAATAGTAACACATTAAAAAGGATATACATTTGGTATAAATTGGGTATTTTGTGGGGTGTTTCTTATGTTTTGGCACCTCAAAGCCTTTGCCATCCTGAAATGGTGCCTGAAGAAAATCATCCTTAGGCAAAAGGAGGCATTGAAATTTTCAAGGTTCTCGTTAAATTCTGAAGCCTGTGTTTGAGTAATGAAACAAATGTAATATCTATAAAAACTGCAGATTTGGGTAATAAATGTTGAGTTGCATTTCTACACCTGCTGTGTCCCACAAAAGAATGAAATGAAATTATAAATCTACAAAAGAAATGAAATGCTTAAAATTTCACATTAACCCCTTCACCCCCAAGGGTGGTTTGCACGTTAATGACCGGGCCAATTTTTACAATTCTGACCACTGTCTCTTTATGAGGTTATAACTCTGGAACGCTTCAACGGATCTTCGCGATTCTGAGACTGTTTTCTCGTGACATATTGTACTTCACGTTAGAAGTATAATTTCTTCGATATAACTTTCGTTTATTTTTGAAAAAAACACAAATATGGCGAAAATTTTGAAAATTTTGCAATTTTCAAACTTTGAATTTTTTTTCCCTTAAAACAGAGAAATATGTCACACAAAATAGTTAAGAATTAACATTTCCCACATGTCTACTTTACATCAGCACAATTTTGGAACCAAAATTTTTTTTTTGTTCAGAAATTATAAGGGTTAAAAGTTGACCAGTGATTTCTCATTTTTACAACAAAATTTACAAAGCCATTTTTTTAGGGACCACCTCACATTTGAAGTCACTTTGACGGGTCTATATAGCAGAAAATACCAAAAAGTGACACCATTCTAAAAACTGCACCCCTCAAGGTACTCAAAACCACATTCAAGAAGTTTATTAACCCTTCAGGTGCGTCACAGGAGCTGAAGCAACGTGGAAGGAAAAAATTAATATTTAACTTTTTAGCCACAAAAATGATCTTTTACAAACTTTTTTTTTATTTTGACAAGGGTAAAAGGAGAAAATGGGCAGATAAAGTTGTTGTGCAATTTCTCCTGAGTACGCCAATACCCTATATGTGGGGGAAAACCACTGTTTGGGCACACGGCAGAGCTCGTAAGGGAAGGAGCGCAGTTTGACTTTTTCAAACTAAAATTGGCTGAAGTTGAGGTTGGACGCCATGTTGTGTTTGGAGAGCCCCTGATGCGCCTAAACAGTGGAAACCCCCCACAAGTGACACCATTTTGGAAACTAGACCCCCTAAGGAACTTATCTAGATCTGTTGTGAGCACTTTGAACCCCAAAGTGTTTCACAAAAGTTTATAATGCCTGGGTGTGAAAAAAAAAAAAAAACAATTTTCCACAAAAATGATTTTTTAGTCCCAAATTTTTGATTTTTCCCAAGGAAATTGGACCCCAAAAGTTGTTGTCCAATTTGTCCTGAGTACGCTGATACCCCATATGTGGGGGGGGGGGAACTGTTTGGGCGCACGGCAGGGCTTGGAAAGGAAGCAGTAACGTTTTGGAATGCAAACATTGATGGGGGTCATGTTCCGTTTGTAGTGCCCCAGATGAGCCTAAACAGTGGAAACCCCCCACAAGTGACACCATTTTGGAAGCTAGACCCCCTAAGGAACTTATCTAGATCTTTGGTGAGCACTTTGAACCCCCAAGTGCTTCACACAAGTTTATAATGCCCGGGCATGAAAATAAAAAATCCTATTTTTTTCCCACAAAAATTATCTCAGTCACTAATTTTTTATTTTCCCATAGGTAACAGGAGAAATTGGACCTCAAAAGTTGTTGTCCAATTTGTCCTGAGTACGTTGATACCCCATATGTGGGGGGGAACCACTGTTTGGGCGCATGGCAGAGCTCGGAATGGAAGTAGCACCATTTGACTGTTTCCAACCAAAATTGGCTGGAATTGAGATTGGATGCCATGTTGCATTTGGAGAGTCCCTGATGTGCCTAAACAGTGGAAACCCCAATTTTTATTTTCCCAAGGGTAACAAGACTCCAAAAGTTATTGTGCAATTTGTCCTGAGTACGCTGATACCCCATATGTGGGGGTAAACCACTGTTTGGGTGCATGGCAGAGTTTGGAAGGGAAGGAGCGCCGTTTGACTTTTTCAACGCAGAATTGGCTGGATGCCATGTCGTGTTTGGAGAGCTCCTGATCTGCCTAAACAGTGGAAACCCCCCACAAATGACACCATTTTGGAAACTAGACCCCTCAAGGAACTTATCTAGATGTGTGGTGAGCACTTTGAACCCCAAAGTGCTTCACAGAAGTTTATAACGTACAGCCGTAAAAATAAAAAATCCTTTTTTTTTTTTTACAAAAATGATTTTTTCGCCCCCAATATTTTATTTTCACAAGGGTAACAGGAGAATTGGACCCCAAAAGTTGTTGTCCAATTTGTCCAGAGTACGCTGATACCCAACATGTGTGAGAAAACGACTGTATGGGTGCACGTCTGGGCTCGGAAGGGAAGTAGTGACGTTTTGGATTGCAGACTTTGATGGAATGGTCTGGGGGCGTCATGTCGCATTTGGAGAGCCCCTGATGCGCCTAAACAGTGGAAACCCCCACAAGTGACCCCATTTTGGAAAATAGACCCACAAGGAACTTATCTAGAAGTATGTTGAGCACTTTGAACCCCTAAGTGCTTCACAGAAGTTTATAACGTACAGCTGTAAAAATAAAAACTCCTTTTTTTTTACAAAAATGATTTTTTCGCCCCCAATATTTTATTTTCACAAGGGTAACAGGAGAAATTGGACCCCAAAAGTTGTTGTCCAATTTGTCCTGAGTACGCTGATACCCAACATGTGTGAGAAAACGACTGTATGGGTGCACGTCTGGGCTCGGAAGGGAAGTAGTGACGTTTTGGATTGCAGACTTTGATGGAATGGTCTGGGGGCGTCATGTCGCATTTGGAGAGCCCCTGATGCGCCTAAACAGTGGAAACCCCCCACAAGTGACCCCATTTTGGAAAATAGACCCACAAGGAACTTATATAGAAGTGTGGTGAGCGCTATGAAGCCCCAAGTGCTTCACAGAAAATGTTATAACATACAGCCGTAAAAACAAAAAAATCATTTTTTTTACAAAAATGATTTTGTCGCCCCCAGTTTTTTATTTTCCCAAGGGTAACAGAAGAAATAGGACAAATTGCACAATAACTCTTGGGGTACAGAGTACGCTGATACCCCATATGCGGGGGTAAACTACTGTTTGGGCACATGGCAGAGCTCAGAAGTGAAGGAGCACCATTTGACTTTTTCAACGCAGAATTGGCGGGAATTGAGACGCCATGTCACATTTGGAGAGCCCCTGATGTGCCTAAACAGCAGAAACCCCCCAATTCTAACTCCAACCCTAACCCCAACATACCCTAACCCTAGTCCCAACCCTAACCACAAACCTAACCCTAACACACCCCTAACCCTAATCCCAACCATAACCCTAATACTAACTTTAGCGCCAATCCTAACCCTAACTTTAGCCGCAACACTAACCCTAATGGGAAAATGGAAATAAATACATTTTTTTAATTTTATTATTTTTCCCTAACTAAGGGGGTGATAAAGGGGGGTCTGATTTACTATTTATAGTGGGTTTTTATGATTGGCAGCTGTCACGCTAAAAAACGCTTTTTATTGCAAAAAGTAGTTTTTTGCATCACCACATTTTGAGAGCTATAATTTTTGCATATTTTGGCCCACAGAGTCATGTGAGGTCTTATTTTTTGCGGGACGAGGTGACGTTTTTATTGGTACCATTTTTGAGCACGTGACATTTTTTGATCGCTTTTTATTTCGATTTTTGGGAGGTTAGAATGAACAAAAATCAGCAATTCATGAATTTCTTTTGGGGGAGGCGTTTATACCGTTCCGCGTGTGGTAAAATTGATAAAGCAGTTTTATTCTTCGGGTCAGTACGATTATGGCGATACCTCATTTATATCATTTTTTTATGTTTTGGCGCTTTTATAGAATAAAAACAATTTTATATAAAAAATCATTATTTTTGCATCGCTTTATTCTGCGAGCTATAACTTTTTTATTTTTTCGCTGATGATGCTGTATGATGGCTCGTTTTTTGCGGGACAAGATGACGTTTTCAGCGGTACCATGTTTATTTATATCTGTCTTTTTGATCGCGTGTTATTCCACTTTTTATTCGGCAGTATGATGATAAAGCATTGATTTTTTGCTTAGTTTTTTTTTTTTTTTTAAGGGGTTCACTAAAGGGGTTAACTAGTGGGACAGTTTTATAGGGGGGGTCGTTACGGACGCGGCGATACCAAATATGTGTACTTTTTTTTGTTTTTTTTTTTTTTACAGGAAGAAATGAATTTATTGGGGAATATTTTTTTTTTTTTGATGATTTTTTTTACCACTTTTTATTTTTATTTTTTTTACTTTTTTACTTTGTCCCAGGGTGGGACATCACAGTATTTTAGCAGATCGCTGGTGTGACAGTGTGCACAGCACTCTGTCACACCAGCGATCGCTCTGGCAGTGCTGCAGGCTTCTCAGTGCCTGCTTTCAGCAGGCACTGAGGAGGCTGCCTCCCTGCAGGACCCCGGCGCCATCTTGGATCCGGGGACCTGGAGGGAGGACGGACCCTTGGAACAGCGCGACACATCGCGCTGCTCTGAGGGTCTCAGGGGGGCGCGCAGGGAGCCCCCTGCCTGCGCGATCCTCCCCTGTGCCCCGGGCACACCGCGATCATGTTTGATCGCGGTGTGCTAGGGGTTAATGTGCCGGGAGCGGTCCGTGACCGCTCCTGACACATAGTGCTGGGTGTCAGCTGTGATATACAGCTGACACCCGGCGGCGATCAGCTACGCTCCCCCCGGGAGCGCAGCTGATCGCCTATGACGTACTATTCCGTCCATGGGAATTAGGTCCAGGGTCACATGGACGGAATAGTACGTCTGATGGCAGAGAGGGGTTAATATTGCTCAAAACCCTGTAAAGCACCCAAAGGGTTAACAAATTTCGTGAATGTGGTCTTAAATACTTTGGGGTGTGT
>JARQOD010008821.1:0-33972 GCA_033576555.1 Oophaga sylvatica
CCTCCAAGGTGAAGGATTAGTTAGGACCCCAGTTTAGGGTCAGGTTAGATCCCGGTCCACCTCTTTCCTGTTTCAGCTCATCAAGTCCTCAAGATTAACCCTGAGTTCAGCAGATATCGTGTCAGGTAAATCTATTCTATACTTACATGCTGATATTGCTATACTAGTTGTTGTATAGAGTGTTGTTCCTGTATTAATAGTTTACTGACATTGTATACATATCATTGGACAGCGTGACATTTTCACTGGCCATAAAAATTATCTCCAGTTACCATGGATCCAGTAGCCCAGCTGGCTCTGCAGTTGCAGGGATTATCCATGGAGCTGACGGACATTAAGTCCAAAGTTTTGTCTCCCCTGGAGCAAACCAGAGTTGAACCTAAAGTAGCTCTCCCGGACAGGTTCACTGGTGGGCGAGACAAATTTTTCACCTTCCGGGAGGCATGTAAATTGTATTTTCGGCTTCGGCCTCGATCATCAGGGAGTGATGAACAGAGAGTGGGAATTGTTATCTCACTTCTGCAAGGGGACCCTCAATCCTGGGCATTTTCCCTTCCTCCGGGATCCCCGGCTCTACTGTCTGTAGATCAATTTTTTACTGCCCTGGGATTGGTATATGATGACCCAGATCGGGTCTCTCTTGCTGAGACAAAATTACGTAAGATACAGCAGGGAGATCGTCCTGCAGAGGAATTTGTTTCTGAGTTTCGTAGATGGGCCACAGATACTCAGTGGAATGACCCAGCTCTTAGGAGCCAGTTTTGTCATGGGCTTTCTGATAAATTAAAAGACGTTTTGGCTCAGTATGAGTCTCCTCATTCACTGGAGGCTGCTATGGCCTTAGCTATCCGTACTGATAGACGGCTTCGGGAGAGGGGTGAGGTAACCCCACTCCCTGTTGTTTCTCCACCTACCACTAAAGTCCCTTATGTTGAGGTTCCCCTTGTCTGTTCGGATGAGCCTATGCAGTTGGAAGGGACATCATTTCGTAGGAGGGGATTGGCGGTACGCCGCAGGACTAGAAGATGTTTTTTCTGCGGGAAAGAGGGACATTTTGTTGGAGAATGTCCATCCCGTGCCTTGTTGAGCCAAAAGTCGCCGGAAAACTGTTAATCCCAGGTTGTGTGGTGGACGACAACCTGGGAGTATGTATTTCATCCACCAGTTCTTCTCAGTTCCTTGTACCAGTGGAGGTGGTGGTTGGTACGAGAGTGGAGAGATTGTCTGTTCTTCTTGATAGTGGTTCCGGGGCTAATCTGGTTGACGCTTAGTTTGCTCAGGCTCAAGGTATGCATCTGAGTGTATTGGTCAAACCGATCCCTATATTCTCCATTGACGCCAGGCCTCTCGGCCAAGGTAGCTTTGTTCATGAGGTTCATAACATTGACCTTCGGGTAGGGGCAATACATAGGGAACAATTATCTTGTTATGTGTTGGAGGGTCTACCTACTCCCATTGTGTTGGGACTTCCTTGGTTGGTTAAACATAACCCTGTGATTAATTGGCAGTCCAGAGAAATAAGCCAATGGGGTGAGTTTTGCAAAAGCAACTGCATGAACACAGTCATCAGTGCGGTCGTGCCTAGTACATTGCCTCCTTTTTTGGAGGATTTTGGGGATGTTTTCTCTGAGGAGGGGTGTCAGGAGTTGCCTCCTCATCGTGTGTATAACTGCTCTATTAATCTCCTTCCTGATGCTAAGTTGCCTAAAGCTAGGTTGTATAATCTTTCTGGTCCTGAGAGGCAGGCTATGAAAGATTATATTTCTGAAAGTCTGGCCAAAGGGCATATTAGACCTTCATCTTCCCCAGTAGCCGCGGGGTTCTTCTTTGTGAAGAAGAAAGATGGAGGCCTACGCCCTTGCTTGGATTTCCGCGAACTTAATCGGATTACTGTTCGAGATCCGTATCCACTCCCTCTTATTCCTGATCTCTTCAATCAAATTGTTGGCGCCAAATGGTTCTCTAAATTGGATCTCAGGGGGGCGTATAATCTGATTAGGATAAAAGAGGGGGATGAGTGGAAAACGGCGTTTAACACGCCGGAGGGACATTATGAGAACCTTGTCATGCCTTTTGGTCTGACTACTGCACCAGCAGTATTCCAACATTTTGTTAATGACATTTTTCGTCACCTTGTGGGGCTGTTTGTGGTTGTATATTTGGACGACATTTTAATTTACTCGCCAGATCTTGTGTCTCATCAGGAGCATGTGAGACAGGTGTTGCAGATCTTGCGAGACAATAAACTATACGCCAAACTGGAGAAGTGTGTATTTGCCGTACAGGAACTTCAGTTTTTGGGTTTTTTGGTGTCAGCCTCCGGTTTCCATACGGACCCTGAAAAGGTGAGAGCAGTGCTTGAATGGGATCAGCCAGGGGATCTTAAGGCTCTGCAGCGTTTTTTGGGGTTTGCTAACTACTACCGGAAATTTATTTGTAATTTCTCATCTGTCGTCAAACCTCTCACTGACATGACAAGAAAAGGGACGGATTTTTCTAAATGGTCGGACAAAGCTTGCCAAGCCTTTTCCTCTTTGAAGAAATGTTTTGCTTCGGCACCCGTTCTCATCCAACCAGATGCATCTCAGCCGTTCATTGTGGAGGTGGATGCGTCTGACGTAGGGGTGGGTGCTATATTGTCCCAGGGTCCGTCCCCTGGTAAATGGCATCCGTGCGCTTTCTTTTCTAAGAAATTGTCGTCCGCCGAAAGGAATTATGATATCGGCAATAGGGAACTTTTGGCCATTAAGTTAGCTTTTGAAGAATGGCGTCACTTTTTGGAGGGGGGAGTCCACCCGGTTACCGTTATTACTGATCACAAGAACCTGTTGTATTTGGAATCCGCTAAGCGTCTGAATTCCAGACAAGCTCGATGGTCGTTGTTTTTTACCAGGTTTAATTTTGTCGTCACTTATCGCCCGGGGTCTAAGAATGTAAAGGCTGATGCCTTGTCTCGCAGTTTCCCAGGGGCCGGGAAAACGGATGACCCGAGTCCTATCCTTCAGGAGGGGGTGGTAGTGTCGGCTGTATTTTCTGAGCTTGAGGAGGAGGTGTTAGAGGCTCAGGGGGACGCCCCTGCAGGACCTCCAGGGAGACTGTTTGTCCCAAATCTGTTGAGACAAAAGGTTATTGAGGCACATCATAATTCTGCTCTAGCAGGACATCCAGGGAGTAAGGCTACTTTAGATCTCCTTTCTCGCCGGTTTTGGTGGCCTAATGCTAATAAAGATGTTATAACTTTTGTCGCGTCATGTGGGGTGTGTGCTCGCTCTAAAACCCCTCATACCCGTCCGTCTGGGACCCTTTTACCCTTGAAACTTCCGGAGCGTCCATGGACTCATTTATCTATGGACTTCATTACGGACCTTCCTCCGTCGTCAGGGAATACTGTCATACTGGTGGTTGTTGACAGGTTCAGTAAGATGGCACATTTCGTTGCTCTTCCTGCACTCCCTAATGCTAAAACTCTGGCGCAGGTGTTCATTAGGGAGATCGTTAGACTTCATGGGTTGCCTTCTGATGTGGTGTCAGATAGGGGGTCTCAGTTTGTGTCCAAATTTTGGAGGGCATTTTGTTTACGTCAGGGGATGCAATTGTCATTTTCCTCGGCTTTTCATCCGCAGACCAATGGTCAGACAGAGCGTCTGAATCAGAGCTTAGAGACATATCTCCGGTGTTTTGTTTCAGAGAACCAAGAGGACTGGTCTTCTTTCTTGCCTCTGGCAGAGTTCGCTCTTAACAACAGGCGGAGCGAGTCCACTGGTAAGTCCCCGTTTTTTGGGGCATATGGTTTCCATCCCCAGTTTTGTACTTTCAATGGGGGGGCCCTTCTGGGGTTCCTGAGGAGGAGCGTTTCTCGTCGTCACTTGCTTCTGTGTGGAGAGGTGTATTGAATAATCTGAGTGCGATGGGGAACCGTTACAAACGTATGGCTGGTAGGGAGGAGGTTTCTGGTCCAGATCTGAATGTGAACGATCTGGTATGGTTGTCTACCAGGAATATAAAACTTAAGGTGCCCTCCTGGAAACTGGGTGCCAGATTCATCGGGCCGTACAGGATCAGTTCCATAATTAATCCTGTGGCATTTCGTCTAGACCTCCCTCCTACGTTTAAAATTCATAATGTGTTCCACAAGTCATTACTTAAAAGGTATGTGGCACCAGTCATACCGTCACCTCTACCTCCTCCTCCTGTGTTGGTCAATGGTAACTTGGAATTTCAAGTATCAAAGATCATTGACTCACGTCTGAATCGCCGGTCCCTTCAGTACTTGGTGCATTGGAAGGGGTATGGTCCAGAGGAGAGGACGTGGGTCCCTGCGTCTGATGTTAACGCAGATCGTTTGGTTCGGACCTTCCACAGAACTCACCCGGGCAGGCCTGGCCCTGAGGGTCCGGAGGCCCCTCGTAGAAGGGGGGGTACTGTCATGTGTGCATTGCCACGAAGATCGTCGCGGTTGCACATTTTGACTTCTCACAGCTGATCTGCTGTTTCTTTGTGTTTGGCAGCTAGGGAGTTAATTCTGTCTGTGCTCGGTGCAGGGACTGGGTGCAGTTTCTCCCGGCTGCAATTGATTATTTGTTGATTGGTTTCCTTTAAATTCCTGGTTGTCTGCTTGGAGAGTCCAGTGAAACCTTCATGCAGACCACAGATAGGAATGAATCTGTATAGACTTTAGTTGTGAGCTCCTTAGTTGTTCTAAGCTCAACTTGGTTAGAGTTTATTTCCCAGACCATTTATGTTCCTTTGGTGTTTGAGTGTGTATGCAAGCGAGTGTTATCCTGTCTGTCTTATATGTCTAATCTTTGTATTTAGCTGAGATCAGCCCATATCCCTTTGGTGGTAGTCAGGATCCTTCTTAGGACTGATTACAGGGTTCAGGGTCTGATAGGAGACAGGGTTAGGTTGGAGACTTGGACCTCTGAACCATTATCAGTACCTCCAAGGTGAGGGATTAGTTAGGACCCCAGTTTAGGGTCAGGTTAGATCCCGGTCCACCTCTTTCCTGTTTCAGCTCATCAAGTCCTCAAGATTAACCCTGAGTTCAGCAGATATCGTGTCAGGTAAATCTATTCTATACTTACATGCTGATGTTGCTATACTAGTTGTTGTATAGAGTGTTGTTCCTGTATTAATAGTTTACTGACATTGTATACATATCATTAGACAGCGTGACAGATATTGGGCGATAGCTGGACATAGCGGTTGGGTCGAGGGTTGGCTTTTTAAGGATAGGCGTGATTGTGGCATGCTTGAAAGCAGAAGGGAAGGTACCGGAAGTTAGTGATAGGTTGAAGAGGTGGGTTAGGGATGGAATAATAGTGGTGGTGAGGTTGGGGAGGAGGTGGGTTGGGATGGGGTCAAGTGCACAGGTTGTGAGGTGCGATTTGGAGAGAAGACAATTAAGCTCCCTTCAGTTATGTTGGAGAGGGAGGTTATGGGGTTAGGGCATTGGTCTGGTATACAAAGGGGTTGTGGTGGTTGAACAATGAAGACTTGCCTTGTTTGGTCGATCTTATCTTTGAAGTGTGTGGCAAAGTCCTCAGCAGAGATGAGGGAGGTAGGAGGGGGCAGTGGTGGGCGGAGGAGGGAGTTAAAAGTTTTGAATAACTGTTTGGGGTTGTAGGATAGGGAAGATACGAGGGTTGTGAAGTAGGCCTGTTTAGCAGAGGTGAGGGCAGATTTGAAAGAGAGTGTTGCTTGTTTGAATGCAGTGAAGTCGTCTTGCGAATTTGTTTTTTTCCAACGCCGCTCTGTAATCCTGGACACTTGCCGGAGCTTTTTAGTGGTGTTATTGTGCCAGGGTTGTATGTTGGTACGTCGCACTCTGCCATGAATGAGAGGGGCCACCGTGTCAATAGCCGATGTGAGAGTGGCATTGTAGAAAGCAGTGGCACTGTCTGTATCGTGGAGTGAGGATATTAATGCCAGTGAAAGGATAGAGTCAGAGAATGTGTGGATGTCTAGGTGTGCAAGGTGTCTGCGGGGGTGCACGTGTTGCTGGACATGGGTGACAGGAGAGTAGGACAGGGATGAGAAAGTGAGTAGATGGTGGTCGGATAGAGGGAGAGGGGAGGTGGTGAAGTTAGATAGAGAGCAGCGGCGGGTGAAGACCAAGTCTAATGTATGACCATCCGTGTGGGTGGTTGAGGAGGACCACTGAGTAAGTCCAAAGGATGAAGTAAGGGACAGAAGTTTGGAGGCTGCTGACTGAAGGGTATCAGTGGGGATGTTGAAGTCACCCATGATGATGGTGGGGATGTCAGTGGAGAGAAAGTGAAGAAGCCAGGTAGTGAATTGGTCTATGAAGGCAGTGGTCGGGCCTGGAGGTCGGTATATGACGGCCACTTGGAGGTTGGAGGGAGAGTAGATGCGGACAGAGTGGACTTCAAAGGAGGGGAGGATTAGGGAGGGAAGAGGTGGGATTGGGTTAAAGTTGCAGTTAGAGGAAAGGAGAACACCCACTCCTCCACCATGTCTGTTTCCAGGGCGAGGAGTGTGGGTGAATTGGAGGCCACCGTAACACAGTGCAGCAGGGGAGGCGGTGTCAGAGGGTGTCAGCCATGTTTCTGTCAGGGCGAGGAAAGCAAGATTGCGAGAGAGAAAGAGGTCATGAATCACATGAAGCTTATTGCAGATGGAGCGGGCATTCCAGAGTGCTCCAGAGAGAGGGAGCAGGGAGGTGGGTGTCAATGGCACGGGTTTTACGTTGGAAAGATTGCGGTAGTTCTTATTAGATAGGGAGCGGTAGGAAGGAGTACTAATGGTGGGTATGAACTGTGGAGGTCCAGGATTGGGAGATATGTCACCAGCAGTGAGGAGGAGCAGAGAAAGGGAGAGCAGGTGGGAGAAAGAGAGAGGGAAGCTTGTTTTGTGTTTTATTAGGACAGATTTGAGGTTGAGGAGCAGGTCAGCAGAGGAGGTCAGGTGGGGAGGAAGGAGGGAAAGGGAAATGATTATTAATAGCGCTCACTCTTCCAAACCAAGATAAAGGTAGTTTATGCCATTTTTCTAAGTCGAACTCAGCTTTAAGTAAAGCTGTCTTAAAGTTTGCTTCATAAAGATTAGATACTTTGGCGGTGATTTTTATTCCTAGATAGGTAAGAGAATCTGAACACCACTTAAAGGGAAATGAAGCTGCCAACCTCTCCACTTGGTTGGATTGAGATATTGAGAATCTCCGATTTGTGGGTATTAATTTTGAAATTGCTCAGACGACCAAATCTATGTAATTCTGAGATAATATTTGGGAGACTTATAGTTGGGGAAGAGATACAATAGGACATCATCTGCAAAAAGTGCCTGGTTGTGCTCTTCTGATTGGGCTTTTATGCCTCTAACAGAGGGATTATTCCGTATCGCGGTTGCTAGATGTTCCATAGTGAGTATATAAAGCAAGGGTGAAAGAGGACAACCTTGCCTCGTGCTGTTCCGAATTAAAAATGTGTTTGAAAGTGCACCATTAATTTTAACTTGAGCGCTGGGAGATGAGTACAAGGCAGAAATCCTACGGAGCATAGTTTATTTTAAGCCAATTCCTTCTAACGTTTGAAATATAAAATCCCAGTGCACCTGTCGAAAGCATTTTCTGCGTCAATTGACAGAATGCACATGGGTTCCTCTTTCTTGACCGCCCCATCAAGCAAAGAAATAGTTCGGATGGTGGTGTTTCATTTTTTTAAATGTTTGGAGCAATGTACGGGGAGCATTATACACTGGAGAATTATATATGGGGCCAATCATACACTAGAGCATCATAGATAGGGCCCATTATAAACTGTAGCATTATATATGGGGCCCATGATACACTGTAGCATTCTAAATGGGGCCCATCATACACTGGAGCATCATCCATGGGGTCCATCATATACTGGAGCATCATATGGGGCCCATTATATGTGTAGCCCTGGTATTTAAGGTACACCGTACCAGGAGGATGAGTGGAGAGGTAACGGTTAAGGGCTCTACATGACATCACATACACTTAGACACACACCCACAGGGAGTGTTCAGGGTCAGTTAGTCTAGCCTGGACCTGTGAGGAGGAAGGAGCAGAGTCTAGCTCGGGTGGCTCAGGACTGAGTCATCCCACTGTTGTGCAGTTCAGAGAAGTGGAGGCCAGTAAAGGTGAGCCAGATTACCTCAGCCTGGTCAGAGCTGTGCCCCACTGGCAGACGGACTGAGACAGCTATTGAGAGTGTGAGCAAGTCGAAAGGCACAGTGGAAGTAAATCAGAAGTGCTTTAGGATTGAAGTATCCTGCACATTGTCACCGGTCACTGGGGACCGAAGCATCACTATAGCTCCACGCATAGTGGTAAAAGAACCAGAGGCTTACTGGACCTTAGGTAACAGAAAGCAGCCCTTGAAGTGTCAGTACGTAACAGGGGTCAGGTGGAATAGGAACTTTGAGCTAGGCCAAGCATAGAAGAACCTAGTTTCATCACTGGAAGGCTCCACCACAAAACTGACCGGGCAGTACAGCTTGGAGAAGCTGGAGTTTATAGAGAGAACTACGCTTTATGCTGGTTGGACTCATCATCATTGGAAAGTAAAGGAGGCCCCTGCCTTGCTCAGCCGTTGCCTCAAAACTCATCCTCCATCAACCCCATCAGCCTCCCTGGGACCTGCCTTACCATCTAACAAGTAAAAGGTATGGAAAGACGCTGACGGTGTGAGACTGAGTTATTTAATTGCATGCCTGCACAACCCCACCATAACCATCGACCTGAGGGAAGAGTCCCACCTGTAGGGGACCCGACATCTAGCTGCCTCACCATCCCCTCAGAGCTCTACAGCAGCGCTGGTACAAATTACCAGAGACTACAGGTGGCGTCACGAACTGTATATAAATCAAATCCCCTGTAAATATACCCCCAACATACGCCAGACCGCCAGGGCCACAGACCGAGCCACCGCTACCTGTGACAAACCCCATAGACTTCCATGGGCTCGGCTCTGAGTACCCCATTGCCCTGGTAATCCACAATTGTGGTGGCGGGTCGACACATATATATGGAGCATTATATAGGCCCATCATACACTGGAGCATCATCCATGGGGCCCATCATACACTGGAGCATTATAAATGGGGCCCATCATACACTGGATAATCATATACGGGGCCCATTATACACTGGAGCATCATATGGGGCCCATTATATATGGGGCATTATATAGACCCATCATATACTAGAGCATCATATGGGGTTCATTATTTATGGGGCATCATATAGGGTATGGAGCATCATATGGGGCCTATTCTGTATGGAGCATTATATGGAGCCCATTCTGTATGGGGCAATATATGGGACCCATCATATACTGTATGGAGCTTTATATGCGACTCATTATACTGTATGGAGCAATATGTGAGGCTCATTATACTCTATGGGGACCGTCCTATACTGTATGGCACATTATATGGGGACCATCATATACTGGAGCATTATGTGGAGCTCATCATATACTGTATGGAACATTATATGGGACCAATTATTCTGTATGGAGCAATTTATGGGGCTCATTATTCTGTATTGCGCACTATGTGGTGGCCATAATACTGTATGGAGGACTATACTGTCTGGTTTTTGAGCTATTGTAGAATTTAAAATAGATATCACTCATGTAATGTAAGAAGTGAAGTATTTGGCACTGTACTATACCTATATTTCTCTGCCGTATCGGAGCATCATGAATTGTGGTATGTGTTAAAGGGGCCCACTGACACTCTTTGTCCCAGGGCCCACGAAAACCTGGAGCCAGCCCTGCCCCCCCCCACAACTTTAGCCAAATGACCCCCAGTTTTGAATGCGTTACCATTATTATAAAGTAAATTAAGGTTGACAAGCTTAAGTACCGTAATAAGAATTGATGTCGTTGGCTTTGAAATGGGCACTGTAGATGTGTTTACTGTCCTCCACTCACTGACGACTTTGCTTCCCCATTGACTTGCATTGGGTTTCGTGTTTCAGTCGGACCTCCAACTTTTCCCGATAGTCGGCCGATTTTGTTCGACTCGACTTTTGAGAAAGTTGGCTTTCATGAAACCCGACTCGACCCAAAAAAAGGCAAAGTCACTCATCTCTACAAAGGAGGAGAAAATCTGTAGTAGAAGGCAGTGGTCAACTGTGTCAAAACCAGAGGACAGGTCTAGAAGCAGGAGTATAGAGTATTGTCCGTTCGCTTTGGCTGTAAGTAGGTCGTTAGTAATTTTGGTCAGGGCTGTCTCAGTGGAGTGATGGTGGCGGAAACCAGATTGTATATAGCAATATATAACAAACCCGGCACTCCACTTAATGATGTAAAGATGAACTTTAATGCAGTCCAAGATGTAGTACAAAAAACATTTCGGTCACTCAGACCCTCATCAGTTACAGACTGCTCAATGAGTCGTATCCTGAGGACACTGGTAACTTATACCACGTTGCGTGCAAATCCGCTTTAATTGACAGGTAGGTATACAAGGCAAACTCTATTTTGCCAAAACTTGTGTAAAGTCTTATGTCAATGAAGGTCTGAGTGACCGAAACGTGTTTTTGTACTACATCTTGGACTGCATTAAAGTTCATCTTTACATCATTAAGTTTATTATATATAGGTATGTGGTGACCCTGAGGGTCCAGTCGCCACAGAGGTACTGCATCTCAGCCAGAGATGTGGTATCCCACCTTTCAGGTAAGATGGAGACACTAAACCTGGCTCTGACAGCACTACATCCATCATACACACTAGCTCAGTTCCACTCACATGCCTGTAGCTAGCAAAGGGTGTCAGATGGTGGGTGGAGTTTGTGGGTCAGAGCAGGAGTTAGAGGGAAGTAAGAGTGAGTCTTCCCGTAGGGGAAGGACGTGCATAGGTAGCCTTCCCATAGGGGAAGGTGGGAAGAGATAGAAACGTGCAGCAGGCTCCAGGTCCTGAGGAGCTGCTCACAGATAGAAAGACAGAAAAGAAGGTTCCCTGTAGGGAAAAGGGATTTCTCAGAGGCACGGCTGAGCAGAAGGCTACCCGTGGGGCTCGTTCCAGGCTGACGGACGTCAGCTGGGAGAATCCAGGTCGCAGAAGGGACTTGGCCCCTAGACTAGTGGAGTGTACAACAGGACTCAGCTAGCAAGCCGACAGCTGTGACAACTTTAGGGGTCACAGCCAACAACCACAAGCATCTTCTCTGGGAAGGCAAGCTATATAGAATCAAGGAAACGACTGGGTCACGTTGTCCGACAGGATTCGCAGCTGCCGGACTGGGACACTGTGAGGTGCTGGGAAGGAAGCAGGAGTGGGAATCAGCACAGTGAGACGGCCAGGGAAGGCATATACTGACAGGGAGCTTTGGACTGGTGTTCTCCATCTACCTAGGAGTTGGCTGGATTCCTTACCTGGAGGATGTGGCACCAAGCGGGCACCTGTACTGCATGCACCTGAACTGTGAGTAAAGCTTTGGAAACTGCATCTGACTGTCTCCTCAAATTCTTCCTGCGGCACCCACTCCACACTGCTACATTTCTTAGCACCATTACCCTCTACAACATCTCTCTGCCCTGGGACAACAAGCTCTGCCTGTGGAGAGCTATTCCAACTCTGCTGCATCACACCATCTGTCCCAGAGGATCTGCACTGCAGCGCTGGTCACCTCTGACCAGATACCACAGGTGGTGTCACGAACACTTTACTACAAACTCTATCCCTTGTAAATATCCCCTTTTCATTGGATGCCCAGGACCACGGACCGGGTCACTGCTGCCGTGACACATCCCTTTAAGACACCGGCCCGGCACCGAGTACCCCACTGCCCTGCCGGGCGATCCAGGTACTGTACATAGGCTTAGGGCTAGGATAGGTTCTTAGAGTGTGGGGTGCAGCAGGCAAGCATCCCATAAAGCAAAGCATCACAGAAGCTAAGCATCAAGCAAACGGCAGTTAACCATGGCAAGGAATTAAGATTCATCTTCTCTCTTGACACAGGTAATCAAATCATTCAACTTCTGAACTGATCCACCCTGCATGTATTAACTCCATTCATTGTTAGCAAGCAGCCTGAATGGTACAACTCCCCACCTCTGCTGGCTGTCTTTTCTGCTGCAATATATCCTACTGGTAATCAAATCATTATCCACCCTGCATGTATTCACTCCATTCATTGTTAGCAAACAGCCTGAATGGTACAACTCCCCGCTTCTGCTGTTTGTCTTTTCTGATGCAATATATTCTAATGGTACAACTCCATACTTCTGCTTGCTGTCTGTCATCTGCTGCTTTACCATTTTGCTACATATTTTAATGCGCCTGCTAAAGCTTTGGTATAATTCATTTGTTGCACTGTATTTAATACTTACTGCTTTATATCCGTGACTGGGGCCTCTCTAGATCTTATCAGGTGGAAGGTGCTATAGCATATAGATGTAGCCAGATCTAGTGCCTTTGATCATCTAACCACCGCCTGGTGTGCTGGCCCCAGCTGCCAAATTATCCCAAACCAGCTCCCACAATACCTCTCTCCTGACCCTGTAGTGTGGCCTATATATTTAGTAGCATTCTAAGGGGTGCACACAGTGTGGGGTAAAGCAAAGCATCACAGAAGCTAAGCATCAAGCAAACTACAGTTATCCATGGCAGTTAATAAGGACAGGAGTCAGGTAATCCATACTTTGTTTTCACTTTAAAACCATGTGCTTTATTTATATCCTCTGTGTTCCCTTGCCATCCACATTCACCACCCCATCCCCCCTCCATCATGACTCATACACATCAGCCCCTCTATAGTTCCCTCTCCCATGTACAGCTCCCATACATTCCTCACCTTCCTGAAAAACCTCAGCCTATCTTGCCCAAACACATTGCAGAAAAAAACTACTTACAATTCCAACAACTACTTTTCTTTATCTTCTTACTCCTACTGGTCCACCATCCCCAACATCAACCCCTACCCTACCTCATCGAAATCATAATAATCTTATTAATATTGCTTGCACTCCCTCATCTCCTTCTTTTAATTGTGCCCTCTGGAATCCACGGTCTGTATGTAACAAGCTTCCTTTCCTGCACAACTACTTTCTGAACAACTCTCTTAATCTGTTGGCCCTCACTGAAACCTGGATTCAGGATTCTGACACAGTCTCCCCTGCTGCCATTTCCTATGGTGGCTTACAATTCCCCCATTTCCCGAGACCCACAAACAGACATTGTGGTGGAGTCGGCATACTCCTGTCCTCACAATGCACTTTCCAGGTCATCCACCCAGTTCCATCACTCTGTTGATTCGATCGGCTCAAGCGCAAGAGACCTCCTGCGACAGGAAGTTTCTGGGAAAGGTGATCATCCCGGCTGCAAAAAAACTTGTATTACCACCAGGACAAACCGTGCTTCCTTTACACGTCCGGGCTTGCACACCTCTGGAGTGAGTCGAAATACAAATAGCGCCGACTGTCTTGGAGCACCTACCTCCAGGGCTCCTAATTGCATGGACACTAGCTACTGTACATGACGGGATGGTACCCGTGCGGTGTGTGAACTTGAGAGAGGACAATCTGACACTTCCACCCAGAAGTGAAGTTGCCCAAATTTTAGGCATGCCGGAGGAGCTGATACCGCCACAGGCCGTTTAATTGACAGTATAAAAGGAAGACCCATGGACAGTAACTGTAGAGACGTCCCCAGTGTCAGAACCTCAACAGCTGCGAAAAGGGCACGGTATCTTTGAACAAATGTGGGCCGAGTTAACAGAACTCACACCACAACAGGTACAACAAGTGGAAGTCTTGCTCGGATGATATCAGGGCGTATTCGTACAAAATGAGGACGATTTCGGCTGCACTACTGCCATCACACACGAGATCCCAACTGGTAATGCCGCACCCATAAGAGAACGCTATTGGCAAATACCACCGCAAATGTACCAGGAGGTGAAGGGGATGCTGACACAGATGCTACAGAACGGCGTCATCCGGAGAGTCAAAGCCTGTGTGCTGCCCCCATTGTACTAGTACGAAAAAAGGACGGCACTCTGCGTTTCTGCGTGGACTATCGCAAACCTAATGCCTGCACTGTGCGGGGTTCAAACCCACTACCATGAATTGAAGAGTCACTGTCTGCACTGGGAAGCGCAAAATACTTTTCTACATTAGCCCAGGCCAGTGGCTATTGGCAAGTGCCGAGGTTCGAGTACAACCGAACAAAGACAGTGTCCCGATCCACGTTTGGATCTGTGGCAGATCTCTCTCTGCATATTAAACCTTTTTCCTTTCAGGCAATCGGGGGTTAATGTCAGTCTTTTCCCCCGGTGGCCGCTGGTGCAATTGCATGGCTGCTGACTTGTCAGAGGAAGGTGCTTGCCTGCGGTTCGACGTGATGTGAGGTCATGTTTTTTCTGTGGGCAGACTGGTCATTTCATTGGGGTCTGCCCAGCTCGCGCCAAAACATCTGTACCATCTAAGAAGCCACATCCCCCTGGTCGTGTGGAGGGAGGCGACCAGGGAGAGTATATTTCCTCCATTTCTTCCCCTCAGTGTACCCTGTCTGCGTGAGTGGTGATTGGCGGGGTAACTAAGGGAATACCGGTGCTTGTGGACAGTGGAGCAGGAGTCAATTTGGTAGATGCTCACTTTGTCCGGACCCATGGCCTGATGTGTAGGACACTAGCAGAACCACTAGGCGTCCAGAACATTGACTCTGTCCCACTTAGCCAGGGGAGTGTGACCCAGGTCGTGCATGATATACGCCTGCGTATAAGGACTCGTCATGAGGAGTCCCTGTCGTGCTACGTTCTATAGGGTATGCCAATACCCATCGTTTTAGGCCTCCCTTGGCTGAAAAAACACAACCCGGTCATAGATTGACGTTCCAGGGAAGTAGTCAGCTGGAGTCAGTCGTGTGAGGGCTGCTGCCCGGGGGCTACTGTCTCTGTCGTCATTCTGCAACCTTCCCCTTCTTCTCCAGTGGGGGCAGCAGAGGTGCTGCCAAGGAGTAGGGGCAAGTCCCAACCCTCACCATTAGCGAACCCTGTGAGTCGGAGCCCTCTTGGGAGAAGGGGTCAGGGGAGGGTGGTGGTTTCCTCTGAGAGATGTGTGATTGGGGTTGTGTAGCCCAGCTGTGCATGGTGCCACATGTTCCCTGGAGGATGCACGGAAAGGTAATTCACAAATACCTGATAAGCACATAACACTTGACATTTTTCCTGGTTCCACCAGAGGGAGCCCTTGAGACAGCAGTGAGATAAAGACAATCTAGCTGAGCGTTAGTGAGTTGTTGGTGTTACCTCAGGAGAGCAGACACGACATCTCCGAACGGAGTTACCTCAGACAAGCTGGGAGGGAGAAACCCCTGTCAGATTAGTCTGAGGGCTGAGGAAGTTGGAGCGAGAAGCTGACATCTACTGCTGCCTGTGCTTATATTAAGGTGTGCGTAGTACGACAGGCGAGTGGACAAAAGGGAGAGAGTGACTGAGGAGAAAATAGCATTTACAGCTAACCTCCACTCTGCATTACCGGACACCGGGTCTGAGCTTGCTAGCATCTTCACAGCTAGTGGAAAAACCGGGGACTCTGGACTTCAGGTCGCAGAGGGGCCCTTCAGTGCTGATACGTAACCGGGTCAGGAAGACGGGGGTCTGGCAGGTACCGCCATAGAGACACTGTTCTGTCCACAAAAAGACCTCATCACAAGATCAGCCGGGCGTAGAAAGGAGAAGGAGTTAAACTTAGCTTCATGCAAGTTAGAAACCCACACACACTGAGAAATAAGGAGGCCTTAAACCTACACAGTGATTACTGGACGTGCATCCTCCACCCTGAGCAGCTTCCCGGGACATGCCTGCAACCATCACCAGTAAAGGTATGGAAAGAGACTGACTTGTGTGTGTATGCCTTATTGCTTGCACCCCTGCACCGCCATATACCCTGAGGGATCCAGTCTTACCTGTGGAAGACTTAACACCTTGCTGCCCAGTAACAACCTATCAGAGGATTAACCCTGCAGCGCTGGTCACCCTGATCAGAAACCACAGGTGGCGTCACGAACATTATTAGAATCCCCTGTAAATATCCCCCTTTGAATGAGCGGCCAGGGCAACGGACCGAGCTGCGCTACCCGTGACCTCTCCCCCATTGAAGTGAACGGGCTCGGTGCCGAGTACCCCATAACCCTGGTGTTGTGCGACTCATCTTTGGCGTCACGAACAGGATACGAAGCTCGCTATACGTGAGTCCTGTGTGCCTGAAGTGGACTGTTTTTGTGCTAGAGACTGTGTTGCTGTTTTGTGATTTTTGGCGCCAATTGTCCGCCATTGCCCGCCAAAGTACAGCGCTACAGCGCAAAGAGAAGGGGCGTACCTGCAGAAAGCGCGCGGAGTCCCGGACACGCCCCCAACGCTGACGCGGCGGCAGGTCCTGTGGAGAGCTTCAGAGTGCCGGCGACGCAGGTCCTTCCCCACCGCTGTGCCTGGCAGAGCTGCAGCCTTCAGGAGAAGGTAGGCCACACTTAACTAGGGGGGGCACAGACATGTCGCAGCCACAAGCTGACAGCGCGGCACAGAGCGACAGCTCCGGTGACTTACCCGCCGGCGCTGCAGCGCAGGATGGAATCGCTGGCCCCTCACCTGGTCCTGTGGCCCCGATAGTACCGCTAACGCTGCCATACATGCCTGGAGCGAAGTGGCTCCCTCAGTACAGCGGTAAGCCAGATACCCTGTCAGGGTTTGAACGTAAAATATGCAGCATAATGGACATGTACCCTATGACAGAGAAACAAAGAGCTGCAGTGGTATTGGGACAATTGACTGGTGCTGCAGAGAGGGAAGTAGAGACTTGGACAGCTGCAGACCAGGAATCAGTGCTTTCAATTTTCTTAAAGCTACAGACTATTTTTGAGGACCGCACTGAAACAGATCTCCGGATGAGGTTTTACCAATGCTCCCAGAGACCAGATGACAGTATTAGGGACTACGCCTGCCGACTACAGGGGGCCCTGCGAGCTCTCAAACAGGTCAACCCTATAAGTGCCATTAATGAAAGCAAAATGTTGAAGGAACAATTTGTACGGGGACTGAGGTCCCAAGCTGAAAGCAGAACTGTGCACTGGTGGTCCTTGGATCATCCTGACGCTACCTTTGATGCCCTAAAAGATATGGCTATAAAAGGACTGCGACCCCTGGAGAAGCCTGAGGTGGCAACCCAGTGTCACCCGGGTGAAGCCACTCTAAAGCCGGCAGCATCCACCTTTTCCCCGCTGGTGGCGGAAGCCAAAACGCAGGTGGTGCCCCCTACTGAGTTGGATTGTCTGCGCTCAGAAGTGCGCCAGCTGACTAAAAACCTGGCCGCTGTAATGAGTGCCCTGCAACTGCGGAAGGAAGAAGGAGGAAAGATCCTGCTAGCCGACTGCCCAGAGGATGTCCCTTGGATGAACCAGAGGAAAAGAAGGACATCGCCCCACCGAAGGAGGACAACGCCACCCCCAGGAGCGACCCCTGATCAGCACAATCCTCGCCGAAAGATCATCTGCTACCATTGCAACGGAAAAGGTCATCTAGCCCGACAGTGTCCTTTAAATGAGCAGATCCTGGGTCCGAGGGCCAACACCCAGGAATAGACTCTTCAGGCCCCTCAGACTGGAACCGCAGGTTTGTGGGAGGAAGACCCTACCTGTCCATCATCCTGGACGGGATCGCAATCCCTGCCCTGCTGGACACTGGATCTCAGGTGACCATCATACCTGATGTCCTGTATAATAAGTTTTGGTCCATGGACAGTCTCCAGCCCCCGAGCCCTGACTTTGCTGTGTACGCCTCTAATGGTTTCCCTGTTGAAATACTCGGAGCCAAAAACGTGGACGTAAAGGTGGGCAGAGTGGAGCTGAGGGACCAGGGACTCTTAGTAGTAAAGACTGTAAATGAGGAAAATGGCTTAAATGTGGTTTTAGGTACAAACATTATTAGTAACTGACTGGGAGAAGTTGTGTTTTTGCTCCAACAGCTCGCCGAAGTTGCCAGGCCAAAGCAAAAGGGAGTGATCCAGAGGGAGATCCGGGCCCTGATGTGCCAGCCGCAAGCGAAGCTGACAGATGGTGAAATTGGTAATGTACGGGTGACAGACCCGAACCCCATTGTGATACCCCCAATGAGTGAAATGCTTATATGGTGTAGAGCAGCAATAGGTCTGAGAGGACAGAACTACCAAGCAGTAGTAGAGCCCCATTGTTCAGAGCACAGACCTACACTCTTGACTGCTAGAGGGGTAGTAGAAGTACGAAATGGGAGGGTACCAGTACGTCTTCTCAACTGGGGAGAAGATGAAGTAAATTTACCACGTTATGCCACTGTTGCTAAATTACATACCGTAGATAACAACTCCATTCTCACGACCGAGTCCTTAGCCTCCCGCCAACCAGCGGAGGATAACGACCCAGCAACCCAGGTGGAGGATTGGTGTCAGCAGCTCCATGTCGGGACAGACACCACTCCAGCCCCAGAAACAGGGAGTACTACGGGTGGTACAGGAGTACGCACAGGTATTTAGCAAACACCCACTTGACTTTGGGACCATTAAGGGAGTACAACATCATATCCCTACAGGCAGCCATCCTCCTATCAAAGAGCGGTACAGGCCTATACCTCCAGCACACTACCAGAAAGCTAAGGATATGTTGCGTGACATGAAGGAAGCAGGGGTGATAAGGGATAGTTGTAGTCCCTGGGCAGCACCTCTAGTCCTAGTTAGGAAAAAGGATGGAAGCATGAGAATGTGTGCAGATTACAGACAAGTAAATCGCATTACACATAAAGATGCATACCCTTTACCACGCATTGAGGAATCCTTAGCTGCCTTAAAAACTGCTAACTGCTTTTCCACCCTTGACCTCACTAGTGGGTACTGGCAAGTAGCTGTGGCTGAGGAGGATCGGGAGAAGACGGCTTTCACCACCCCGATGGGACTCTGTGAGTTTGACAGGATGCCGTTTGGACTCAGCAGTGCCCCGGGAACGTTCCAGAGAGTGATGGAGAGTTGCCTGGGACATCTCAACTTTGAAACCGTGTTGCTGTACCTGGATGACGTAATTGTGTACTCCAAGACGTATGAGGATCATCTGAAGCACCTGGCAGAGGTATTCGAGTCACTGTCCAAGTACGGGATGAAACTGAAGCCTTCAAAGTGCCATCTGCTCAAACAAAAGGTACAGTACTTGGGACATATTGTCAGCTCAGAAGGAGTAGCGCCAGACCCCGAGAAGGTCACTGCCATCCAGAAATGGCCGGAGCCGAAGAATCTCAAGGAGGTGCGCCAGTTCCTGGGACTGACAGGTTACTACCGGAGGTTTGTAAAGGACTACACCAAGAAAGCAGCACCTCTGCAGGACCTTCTGGTAGGACAGCCCCTCAAGAGCAGAAATCCTCCATTCCACTGGGGTAAGAACAAGCTGAGGCATTCAAGGAGATGAAGGAGATCCTGACAGGCGATGAGATCTTAGCCTATCCTGACTACAGCCAGCCGTTCCTGCTGTACACTGATGCCAGCAATGAAGGATTGGGAGCTGTCCTCAGTCAGAAGCAAAATGGCCTGGAGAAAGTCATCGCATATGCAAGCAGGAAGCTCCGGGCGACCGAGAGAAACCCAGAGAACTATAGCAGCTTCAAGTTGAAGTTCCTGGCGCTGATCTGGGCCATTACAGAAAGATTCAAGCATTACCTAGCCTCCAGCAAGTTCACTGCTTACACTGATAATAACCCCTTGACACATCTTGAAACAGCCAAGCTGGGAGCCATGGAGCAACGTTGGATGGCTCGGCTGTCGAACTATCAATTTACAATCAAGTACAGGGCAGGCCATAAGAATGCCAACGCTGATGCCTTGTCCAGAATGCCGCATGAGTTCGACACGGAAGAGGAATTGGATGATCTAGAAGAGATTGAGCTACCTGCATTCCACAGAAATGGGATGATCCACGAGCAACGAGCCTACAGGAGGCAGCGTGGTAAGACGTTAAACCCTTTACCTCACCACAGCTGGAAGGAGACCCAGAACAGTGACCCGGTTGTCAGCCGCATCAAGGAGCTGATAACTCAGGAAGGTTCCTCCTTGGAGAAGGATGCGTCTCAACAAGCAAAGCAACTGTGGAACGAGAGAAGCCGGCTGTTTATCTACCGAGAGAAGCTGTGCCGAGGGTACGTCAACCCCAGAACCCATGAGATGGTATGGCAGATAGTAGTCCCAAGAACAGACATCCAGATGGTGTTGGAAGCTTACCACGATCGAGCGGGGCACTTTGGCTGGAAGAAGCTGGAAACCCTGCTGAAGTGTTGT
Organism: Oophaga sylvatica; assembly: GCA_033576555.1. Classification (NCBI taxonomy): domain Eukaryota; kingdom Metazoa; phylum Chordata; class Amphibia; order Anura; family Dendrobatidae; genus Oophaga; species Oophaga sylvatica. The sequence continues at coordinate 20,285 of JARQOD010008821.1, forward strand.
TTCTACTGGGTGGGAATGCGTAGTTCCATCGAGAAATGGTGCAAAAACTGTGCGTCCTGTAGCCTCCGAAGAAAAGACTACAGCAGCCAGAAAGCACCCCTGCAACCCATCAAGACGACTCGTCCCTTGGAGATCGTGGCATTGGACCATGTAAAGTTGTCACCCAGTCGGTCAGGATACTCATATGCCCTGACAATGGTGGATCACTACTCCAGGTTCCTGGTGGTCGCCACTGTCAAAGATCTGACAGCTGAAACAGCAGCAAAGACGTTTCAGGCGTATTTCTGCAGACCCCATGGATATCCAGAGCAAGTGTTAACTGATCAAGGTCCTGCCTTTGAAGCCGAATTGTTTAAAGAGTTCTGTCACTTGTAGGGGGGTAAGAAGATAAGAACCACACCGTACCACCCCCAAACCAATGGTCTCTGTGAGAAGATGAATCACATAGTCATTGATCTGCTGAAGACGGTACCACTTGAGGAGAGGAATAGGTGGCCAGACCTACTACCTGACCTAGTAGATCTGTACAATCACATACCGGTGAGTTCCACCAACTGCACTCCAGCCTACCTTATGCGAGCAAGACCAGGAAAGCTGCCCATGGATTTGGAACTTGGTGTGGTAGAACCAGAAGCTGATGTTACTACTGAAGATTGGGACACAAACAGACAGGAACAGTACAGGAGAGTACAAGCCTGCGTGGAAGATAGTCTCAATAAAGTAAGGGAAAAGCAAGAGGAGAACTACAACAAAAGTGCGCCAGCTAAGCCTTTTATGCCTGGAGAAATTGTGCTAAAAAGAAAAAGAAGAATGCACAAATTGGATGATCAGTGGGAACAAGAGCCATATGTCATGCAAAATTCCAAATTTGACAACAGGAAAACCTGTATCATTAGCAAAGATGGAGGAAAAACGACCACCACGGTATCCAGAGACCACCTAAAACTGTGTCCAGACATGTTAAAATTTCCCGAGGAAGAACTTGTTATGGAAAAAGAGAAATCAGGTGAAGTCATACACACGGACCTAGGAGATTTTCCTGCAGATTGGCCTTGTATCGGAGACGCTGTGATTATTCCAGTACTTCAATTTTACCAACCACAAGAAGCGATTCAACGTCCAGTTGAGCCAGTTGCCGCAGCAGAAGAAATAGTTCAAGAAGAACCTGCTCCTGTAGCATCTCCAGAAGTAGTATCTCAAAGAATGGAATCTCAAAATGTGGAACCTTCAGATGTTGGGTCTCAGGTAGAAGAATCCCCTGGCGGAGCAGAACCGCATCGCCCAGTCGCTAGTATGCTTGCCAGATCCCTAGAGAGGTGGAGGCGGATTTACAGTTTGCCAGCACGCAGCACAGATAGGCTAGATGCTACTATACCTGACACCACACCACGTAGGTCAGTACGTACAACGTAAGGAAGGTTACCTGTTAGGTACCAAGAGTAGTCCTAGCAAATTAATCTAGTATGACCCAGACAGGGTTTACTTAATTGTACAAAGTTATGAAGAGAATTGCATTTTATTGAGAATGTTATATGACGATAATGTTTACATTATTCTACTGTCCATCAGTCTGTCCATGTTAAACAGACTTAGTCTTCATCTGCCCATAACCTTGTTTCACCATAGATTTCCATGGACAGTATCACATCCTCTACCAGGTCTGTGCTTATAACCATGGTCTTTACACTTTAAATTACTGGCTATTAACTCTTTCATATTGGCACCTACCTCTTACCATAGATTTCTATCCACCAACGAGGTTTACCTCTATGTATCTAAGAAATGACAAGCCGACACCGGGTATGCTATATCTTGCTAGTCACATCCAAGGCACTTTTATTTAATGCATATTTTTCTCCTAACAAAATCACCTTTTCATACAGTTTACTAGAATCTAATTGAATATAGGACGCTGGTGGTTACTTCACAGGGGTATGTGTTAATATGTTTAATTACCAATTGATCAATGCACCTGATCTCATATTCTTTATTTTTTTATTTTTCTGCACTGATTATCGTCATATATACCCAGAATACTAGTCTGTCTCTGATCCACGATTAAATATGACATCCGATGTATATACCTTATTTCTGGAAATTATAATAGAACATGTTTATGTTCAATTCTGTTTATAAAAATATTTTTTTTCTGTATCATATTATTAATTATAGTAGCTGATGAAGGTCGTGTGACCGAAACGTTCCTCCCTGCATACTATCCTGGACAATAAATATTCATTATTACCTAAAGTTGAGTGCAGAGTTTTCTAATTATATATTGTGGTTTGGGCACCTACTCTTGCACCTCCTAAGGGCTGTGCATACGTTTCTATCATTACATGTTCTCCCATACGTATAGCACGCCCTCCAGTTGTTATGTCTTTCTCCTCTCTTACATTTTCATATAACGTGGATGAGACCACTAGTATTCTGGCACAAAGCAATCTCTCTAGTGAGTTCCTAAAGGCACCACCCAGAGAGACCCGCGGAAGAGATCTTGAAAAGGAATTACGTCACCACACTAACCTTGAACTTCACTGCGCTACCCTCACCGAGTATTTACGGGTGCAACGTATACCACGTGGCCTTAGGGTTCCACTTCGACCCACCCTCTTTAGTGATTTACCAGAATTCTGTACAAAGTATGAACATATCCTTAACAAATGTTCCTTTGATTTGATGGTCTTGACGGTGGAGCACCTACAGAAAGCCATTAGCGCCAGTGCGGATCGCATAAAATCCATAGAGGCTCAACTCTCGACCACAGGCACATCTGAGGAACTAGCGGCCTTAAGGAACCAGATCAAAACCAACGTCGATCAACACAAAAGGGATACAGAGAATCGGAAAAGGAGCAAATTTGCCCGTGATCAGGACGATTACGAACAGGATCGTGTTTACAGATGGCGTGGAAAATCTTCCTCTTGGCGGGCACCAGGTCTACCAACAGGATGGTATTCGTACATTCCTTCCACCCATTTGCTTCTCTCATACACAAGACTATCCGTAAGCACTGGTCTCTACTCTCCAATGCCCATCCACATATTCCTGAGTTTAACCAACCATTCCTACCATGTTTCAGGAGGGCCCCGAATTTCAGGGATTCCCTCATTAAAGCTGACATAGGACCTACCAAACCAAAAAAGAAACAAAGATTCCTAAATAATCCCAAGTTTGGAACTTTTCCCTGCTTAAGTTGCACCCAATGCAACAATGTACAGAAAGGCAATGTCATTAAACATCCATATACTGGACGATCCTATAACATCAGCGGCTATTTCACCTGCGACACTACCTTCGCAGTGTACATCATTAAATGTCCCTGTGGGTTACTTTATGTGGGTGAGACCACACAGTCAGTGAAAGATCGTATATCGAAGCATAAATCTACCATCCGATGCAGAAATCTACTTCTCCCCATCCCTAATCATTTTATCTCACAGGGACATAACATATCACAATTAAAATTTCAAATAGTCGAACATGTACCCCACCTCAGAAGAGGGGAGACCGCATCAAAATTCTGAAACAACGTGAAGCCTATTGGATACACACTCTGGACACATTGTCCCCTAAAGGTCTCAATAGGGACTATGATTTGTCCGCCTTTATTTGACTATATGCTATGCTACTGAATTTAACGTAATATACGTTTGTTTCTGTCTGCCTTGTGTCCATTGATGTATATAGTATTTTCTCTAATGAATTTTCTGTCTCCCCCTAAGGAATATCCAGATATATTATGACATGCGGCTATTATTAATTGTTACCGCATACTAATATTTTTCTCTTTTATGTCATAGAGCCGGTTATATTGAAAACATGAATGTCTATACCACTTATATGGATGAATTTCTGGCTATACCACTTATATGGATGAATCTTTGGCTATTCACTATTTCTCTAAATAGTTCTATGTCACACCCCACGGCTCCTGATGATATTAGCCCTGCCTGCACCATCATGATCAAGCCTGGAACGCAAGCACAGACGCTGTGGAACGCACATCCATTTCTTTTCGGTCACGTCAGCTTGTAGACCACACCCCCTCACATCATTGGACACTTAGAATCACGTGACCCGTCACCTCCCTGTCTTAAGACAGGAAATGCCGACTATACACAGGATTAGACGAGCGGTGGACTCCGCGTCTGCACCAGTTCACAGAACGGCACCATATCCTCAGTAAGGTCTGTTATTGCGGCGGTTTCACTCCTTATTCTACTGTCCATCAGTCTGTCCATGTTAAACAGACTTAGTCTTCATCTGCCCATAACCTTGTTTCACCATAGATTTCCATGGACAGTATCACATCCTCTACCAGGTCTGTGCTTATAACCATGGTCTTTACACTTTAAATTACTGGCTATTAACTCTTTCATATTGGCACCTACCTCTTACCATAGATTTCTATCCACCAACGAGGTTTACCTCTATGTATCTAAGAAATGACAAGCCGACACCGGGTATGCTATATCTTGCTAGTCACATCCAAGGCACTTTTATTTAATGCATATTTTTCTCCTAACAAAATCACCTTTTCATACAGTTTACTAGAATCTAATTGAATATAGGACGCTGGTGGTTACTTCACAGGGGTATGTGTTAATATGTTTAATTACCAATTGATCAATGCACCTGATCTCATATTCTTTATTTTTTTATTTTTCTGCACTGATTATCGTCATATATACCCAGAATACTAGTCTGTCTCTGATCCACGATTAAATATGACATCCGATGTATATACCTTATTTCTGGAAATTATAATAGAACATGTTTATGTTCAATTCTGTTTATAAAAATATTTTTTTTCTGTATCATTTTTTTTTTCTGTATCATTTTTTTTCTGTATCATATTATTAATTATAGTAGCTGATGAAGGTCGTGTGACCGAAACGTTCCTCCCTGCATACTATCCTGGACAATAAATATTCATTATTACCTAAAGTTGAGTGCAGAGTTTTCTAATTATATATTGTGGTTTGGGCACCTACTCTTGCACCTCCTAAGGGCTGTGCATACGTTTCTATCATTACATGATAATGTTTACATGCTGAAGTAGTATACCCTAGTTGGGTAATGTGATAGGTGAAATGTGTTTCTTTTTGAAGGACTGCGTGGCTGAGGACTTTGCCAGCCAAAAACTATGTTGTAAATAGTTGGCACTTAGTGCCCCATCTTGGTTTTAAGTAAGCTATTCTACCTCTGAAGAAAAACCCGTATGGTGTGGCCTTGAGTGAGGTTTGCAGCAAAGAAGTCCTGCAGCCCACCAGGACCACCGTGGGAGGTTTGGTACGGGTCCTCCACAAGAATCTTGTATTTATTTGCACTGTGAAAGTATTTGATATTTTTCTATTGCCATTTGTACACATTGTAACGTTTAAAGTGTCCTTACCTCCCGCAAGGGATGAGTTATGTTTATTGTTATGTTACAAAAATTGTTTTCTTTTTCAGCCGGGAGTGCTGATATTAACTAGGGAGGGATGTGTAGCCCAGCTGTGCATGGTGCCACATGTTCCCTGGAGGATGCACGGAAAGGTAATTCACAAATACCTGATAAGCACATAACACTTGACATTTTTCCTGGTTCCACCAGAGGGAGCCCTTGAGACAGCAGTGAGATAAAGACAATCTAGCTGAGCGTTAGTGAGTTGTTGGTGTTACCTCAGGAGAGCAGACACGACATCTCCGAACGGAGTTACCTCAGACAAGCTGGGAGGGAGAAACCCCTGTCAGATTAGTCTGAGGGCTGAGGAAGTTGGAGCGAGAAGCTGACATCTACTGCTGCCTGTGCTTATATTAAGGTGTGCGTAGTACGACAGGCGAGTGGACAAAAGGGAGAGAGTGACTGAGGAGAAAATAGCATTTACAGCTAACCTCCACTCTGCATTACCGGACACCGGGTCTGAGCTTGCTAGCATCTTCACAGCTAGTGGAAAAACCGGGGACTCTGGACTTCAGGTCGCAGAGGGGCCCTTCAGTGCTGATACGTAACCGGGGTCAGGAAGACGGGGGTCTGGCAGGTACCGCCATAGAGACACTGTTCTGTCCACAAAAAGACCTCATCACAAGATCAGCCGGGCGTAGAAAGGAGAAGGAGTTAAACTTAGCTTCATGCAAGTTAGAAACCCACACACATTGAGAAATAAGGAGGCCTTAAACCTACACAGTGATTACTGGACGTGCATCCTCCACCCTGAGCAGCTTCCCGGGACATGCCTGCAACCATCACCAGTAAAGGTATGGAAAGAGACTGACTTGTGTGTGTATGCCTTATTGCTTGCACCCCTGCACCGCCATATACCCTGAGGGATCCAGTCTTACCTGTGGAAGACTTAACACCTTGCTGCCCAGTAACAACCCCTCAGAGGATTAACCCTGCAGCGCTGGTCACCCTGATCAGAAACCACAGGTGGCGTCACGAACATTATTATAATCCCCTGTAAATATCCCCTTTGAATGAGCGCCCAGGGCAACGGACCGAGCTGCGCTACCCGTGACCTCTCCCCCATTGAAGTGAACGGGCTCGATGCCGAGTACCCCATAACCCTGGTGTTGTGCGACTCATCTTGACACTGGGGGACGCCTCTGTTGTCAGTTCCTCGAAGAGATCACCATCTTGTGACAAACGTGTGTGTGGCAATGAACGTTCAGGTCCAGGCCTGTGTATGGGTGGCCACCAAAAACATCCGGTGGAAAGGTGCTGCTGGAGTCTGGAGTTCTCGGGTGATCGGGCCGTATCGGGTGTCGGCCATTCTCGACCCGGGGACTTACCAGCTGGAGTTACCCTCAGTTATGCCCGTTCATAACTCGTTCCCCAGGTCGGCGCTCTGGAAATTTGTGGTACCTCCGGAGCATACGTTATTGCCACTTCCATTTGTCCACATTTGCCATAAACCTGAGAGTCAGGTGACTGCTGGGGTGAACCCTGGTGGATCGAGGCATCCTCACCGTAGGTGGTATATGAGGTGCGGTATTGAGGGTCCAGTGGCCCCTCTTTAAAGGGGGGTACTGTCACGATCCATGTTTGGATCTGTGGCAGATCTCTCTCTGCATACTAAACCATTTTCCTTTCAGGCAATCGGGGGTTAATATCAGTCTTTTCCCCCGGTGGCCGCTTGTGTAATTGCATGGCTGCTGACTTGTCAGAGGAAGGTGGTTATCACTCCCATCATCCTTTAAAAGGTCACCTGAGGCGTCAGCTGACTGTTGGTGATATTTCTTTTGGAGACCAACCAAGCTGGAGCCAGGAGCTTGCTGAGCGCAGTGGTGCTTCTGCAATTTCCCTGTTCTTGTGCCTTACTCTGCTGTGCGGTGCATTGCAGCAGAAAAAGCTAAGTGTTATTATTTAGTTATTTAACCCCTAGGTGTCTGTCTTTCCTTTTGTTGTTTTGGTGTTATTCACATTATTCCCTGTCTCACCTCCTGGGGGGGGTTGGTGGGTTCAGCTCAGGGCTAAACAGGAGACAGGGACAGGTCGGTGGCTTGGGCCTCACTACCTTCAAGTGTACCCCTCGAAGACTCTGCAGCGACCGGAACAATTTTTGCCCCAGCTCTGAAACTGGCTTAAAAGAAACCCCCAAGTGTCATTGTTTCGACCCAATGGTACCTTGGAATTGTTTGCAAAGTAGTAAGATTTTGTGAGAAATTGCAGGGTTGGATTGGCCCCCCAAAAAGACCGTAAAGGGTTTGGGGGGTCTTTTTGGGACTAACTGGTACTTCGGTTATTGAAAAAAATTTTCATAAACGTGAGTCCATTTAAAAAGTAAAGGGGGTGCCTCTGGGCAAAACAGGACTTTTAGTGGGGGGAAAAGCCAGGAGAAAGCATTCCGTTTTGAAAGGGGCCCCTTACTGAGCCTTAAGAACCTATGTACTTCTCTAACCATTATTTCCTTATTAATGGGAACCTGCATGGACTACGCTGATTTTCTGACCAAACAGAACAGAGAGGTGATGCTTACGCGTTCTCTGCCCCAAGACCAAGGAACCGGACAAATAAGTTCTTTTAAGCTGGAGTTGTTACTTGGTGGGCCTTTACGGAAAAGTTATAGAATACTTGTTGGTTCGAAGCCCCGGTCCCTAAAACCCCCGGCTCACTTGGAGAAAAAAAATTTTGGGCCCGGGCAGGCTGGGGGGCTCGAAGGGGTTTAAAAATTTCAAAGGGGGGGGGGGTCTGAAAATATCATGGTGACTGTCTAGGGGACAAGGCACCCCGGTTTCCAAACAGATGAAGAACTGGGGGCCCCAAAACCCCATTTCCCCTGATTTTTGCAGGGGTGGGCTCGCAGGAACAGGACGAGAGGCCCCCAGAAATTTACTGGGGACCCTTGACGAGTGGTACAAGTCCAACAAGAAATGGAAACTCCGAAAAAGGCATGGGTCCCAAAAAAAACCCCCCCAAAAGGGAGGGGGGGGGCCCGTTCGGGGCTCTACAAATTTTTAGCAATGGGAGAGACCCAAAAAGGAATGGACTGCTGTATCGGAGATCAGTGGAGGGGGCACTGCTGACTTGAAGGGGATCCCCTAGGGGCGCTAAGTGGTACGGGGCCCAATGAGAAAAAAGCCACTTCGTCATGAAAGATTTCCCCAGGGTTTTACAAAACTAAGTTTTTTAAATTTCCCCTGCTAAACCCCGTTGTAAATGAATTTCCCCGGTTTGGGGAACTCAATTAGCCAAAAAAAACAAGATTTCCCCAAAAAAATTTTTTGGTTTTCGGACCCTAAGAAGTGTTGAGATCGATTCCCGCCCTCAGGGTATGAAAACGTTTTGGGATGATGGACCTTTTTATAAATTTGCCGTGTGACCCCACTCGGGACAAGACAGCTGAAACAGCAGCACATGTATCTGAAAGGGGGAGCCCCCCGCTGGAAAATATTTTCCCGAAGGGTGCATGAAAAATTACCACTAGAGGCATTTGCCCCTTTTTTCACACGTTCATTATTCCAAAAACCACCGGGGGTGGGATGTGATAGACTAAAAAAGAAGCTGCACATAGGAAGTTAGTACTCAGCCCGTCACCTCAGAGAGGCTCATCAGTCTGCAGTAAGGGAAGGCAGAGTAATTAGAGGGGCAGAGTTTTCGTTCAAAAGCAGGGAGTTAGAAAGAGGAGAGAAATCACTCCAGCCAGTCAATGAATTGGAGTGCAGCTCAGGGAGAGAAGCGTGCCGACGCTTAGAGAGCTAAGAGGCAGCCCCCAACTGCCAGTGTTGATGTGTGGGATGGGTGGCCCCGAAGGCGAGGGAAAAGTTAAGGGACAGAGGAGCCTTATAGTCCCTCAGCAAGTTTTCCCCGGACACCGGGGTCCGAGCCTAGGGGGATTCACGACCCTTGGAAAACCCCCGGGTTTTGGAGGATACAAGTCCCAGGAGTCCCCCAAACTGATACTAGCAGGTCAGGGGAGGAGTTCGGTAGTCGGCCAAGGGCCCCCTTTTTTTTCAAAAAGTCCAACCACAAGGTCACCAGGTGCAAGGAGACTAAATAGGCCCAGCTACAGCAGGCCAAGATTATTGCAAAAAAGGCAAGAAACAGGAGGCCCAACATATCGTGAAAAAAAAGGATGTGCCCCTTCCCCCTCAGTGCCCCGGGGGTGCCTGCAACTTTTTTGTAAAGGTCCCAAAATGACTTTTTTGTGGTTACCTTAGCCCCACTGCCGGGTCCCCCCCTTTTCCCCCATTCCTACACATTATCTGCCTGGGGGAAAAAACCTTTTCTTGGGGAAAACTTAAAAACTAGTGCACAATATTTAAACCCCCCAGGGATCTGCAAGCACGTGGTCATCCTGACCAGTACCACAAGTCACACGAATCCCCCCCCAAACCCCCAATCCCCCTAAATATCCCCCCTTAAAGAATGGCACCCCGGGCACGGATGAGCTGTGTTGCCCTGACATCCCCCCTAGTAGTCTATAGGCCAGATCCGGTTCCCCCTTGCTTGGAGGGGACTCATCTCTTTTTCGGTTCAAAAAGGTTTCGTGCCCTGCAGTAAGGATAACTTGCCCCCCTTGCCACGGGTACTGTGTCCCCCCCTTAAAAAAACTTTGCTATATGGTGAAGTTTCCCCCCCTTTGCCCGCCATTGCCCACCATTACGCGCCACGGGCGAAAACTAGTGGGCGTACCTGAAAAAGGCGCTGTGCCCCGGAAACCCCCCCAAAGCTGACGCGGGAGGCCGGGTGGCTTAGTCGTTGACTCAGAGCCCCCGGGGAGCAAGTTTTTCTACATCGTGTCCCCCGCAGAGCGACCCCTTTAGAGAAGGTGGGGGCCCCGTTAACTAGGGGGGGCGGATTCGCAGCAGAAGGGGACAGCGCGCCCCGGGGGCCCAACCCCCAAAGATTACCACCGGCGCTGCCGTACAGGCGGGGGAAAGCGGCCCTCACCTGGTCCTGGGCCCCCATGTACCGTAGCTGCCTAATGCCGGAGCAAGTGGCCCCCCATACAGGGGCAAGCCAAAAACCCCCGCAGGGTTCGCAAAAAAAAAAGCGCAAAAAGGTGTACCTATGACAGAAAAGAAGAGAGCGAGGGGTAGGGGGAAAATTGAGGGGGTGAAAGGGAAGTAGGACTGGTCCTGCGCAGGAATCAGGTGCAATTTTTTAAAAGCACAGTATTTTGGGACCCACTTAAACAGATCTCCCGGGGAAAAAGGTTTTTCCCAAACCCCAAAAAACCCCGAGGGACGCAAAAAGGGGCTACCCCCGCCCATCCCGGGGGGCCCCCGCGACAAAAAAAGGGTTTTAACCCCCAAAAAGGCACAAGAGAAAAAAATTTTTTTAAAAGAACAATTTGTGGGGGGCTGAGGTCCAATTTAACCCGGGTGGCACGGGTTTGGCCTTGGTTTTTCCCCCGATTTTCCTTTTTATCCCCTTTGGGATATGGCTATAAAAAACGGGGCCCCCCGGAAAAAGAGTGGAAACCCCAAAGTGTCACCAGTAACCCCCCCTAAACCGCAGACCCCCCTTTTCCCCGATGGTTGGGGGAACCCAAAAAAGGCAGGGGCGCCCCCAAATGAGTGGATGTCTGCGCCCCGAAGTCCCAGCTGCCCAAAAAACTGGCCACGTAATGAGGCCCGCAACCCCCATGGAGGAAAAAGGGAAAAAATTTGCTAGCGATGCCCAGGGGTTTGCCCTTTTTGGTAAAAGGTCAGAAGGAAGCGTCCCCCACCAGAGGGGGAAAAGGGCACCCCGGGAAAGGGGCCCCGCGCCAGCATATCCTGCCGAGAGTCATCGTCGCTGCACAGAAAAAGGTCACCCAGCAGTCGGCCCCCTTTTTAACCCCCTTGCTGCTTTCGACGTCTTTTCCGGGTCCAGGCCCCCGGGCCCCCCTTTTCCCATGGTTTGGGATAGTACGTCCAGCGATCGGACGCGCTCCCGGGGGGGGGGGGCGCGCCGATGGGGGGGGGGGGTCAGTATTATACGCTGAAAACCCCCGGGGCTATGTGTAGGAGCGGTCCCCGGCCCCCCCCGGCCCCTTTTAACCCCCGCCACCGCGATCAAACATGTCGCGGTGTACTGGGGCACAGGGGGGGGATCGCGCGGGGGGGGGGCCCCCGCGCGCTCCCTGAGACCCTCAGAGCGGGCCCATGTTGCGCGTTCGAGGGCCCCTCCCCCCAGGTCCGGATCCAAGGGTGGCCCCCGGGGCCCCCGGGGGGGGCTTCCCCCGTGCTGTGTGTAGCCCTGGGTGGAAGGCACACCCCCCCTGGGGGGATTTGGGGGGGAGGAACATTTTAAATTTTCTCAAAAAATTCATTCACCATTTAAGGGGGGGGAAAACCCATGGATATATATAGTATGAGACTACCCCGGGGGCCTTCAGTGAGTCAGTCCCCGGCAGACTAGAGCAGTCAGTTTTTTGTTTCGGGGGAGGAGATAGACCCCCCTTTAACTGTTTTGAAGAGAGAGGAGTGGCATCAGGGCCCCTTTTTTCTCCGTCCCCCAAAGGGCAGTGGAGTTCAAGACGTGCTCCTGAACAAGAAGTTTGAGCACGGGTTTGCAAGTTGAAAGAAGGGGAAAAAAAGGGGGGGGTTTTTATTCCTTTTGGGGAAGGGGGGATGTTATGCTACAAAAACGGAAGGGCGAAAGGATAGGGAAGGAATTCAGAAATTTCCTTGGATTGGGTTATCCTGCAATTGTCACCGTCACTGGGGGGCCGGGAAACCCCATATAGCCCCCCTTTTTAGAAAACCCCCGGTTACGGACTTTGGTAGCAGAAAAAGCCCCTTGGAGTGTCGGTACGTAATGGGGTAGGGAGAGGGGAAAAAGGAGTCACTGAGGCCACATTAAGAAAAAAAGCTTCCAACGGAAATGCCACAAAAGACCGGGGAGTACAGTTGGAGAAGTGGGTTTTTGAGTTTAAATCCTTTTTGTGGTTTAATCACCATTTTGAAAAAAGGGGGCCCCCAACCCCCTTTAGGTTGCCTCAAACCATCCCCCCAAACCCACCCCCCCCTGGGGGTTTTCTTACATTGACAAAAAAAATATTTGGGGGAAGCTTTAGGTGAGGGGGAGTTTTTTTATTGCATCCCTTTAAAAACCCCCCTAACTATCGGGCCCCCGGGAAAGCCCACCCCCAGGGGCCCGACATCTAGCTGCCCCCCCCCTCCCCCCAATTTTCGAGGGGCGGGCTTAGGATAGGAATACCCGGGGGGTCCCGAAGTTTATATACTTCCCCTGTAAAAATTCCCCCAAACTTTCGCCTGACCGCCAGGGCCCCAGGGCCCCGGCCCCGTACCGTGACAACCCCTAGATTCCCCCGGGCTCGGGGCCCCCGTACCCCCCCGCCTGGGAAAACCCCCCAATTTTTTGGGGCTGGTCGAGCAACTTGGGTCCGAACGGTATAAACCCCCCCCCGTAAAAAATTCCCCCCCCAAAATAGCCCGACCGCCGGGCCACAGGGCCCAGCCGCGTACTTGGGGACAACCCCATAGCTTTTATGGGGGGGCTTGAGTACCCCCTTTTCTGGTAAACCCCCAAAATTTGGGGGGGTCAAAAAACCCCCCCCGGAGCGGCATTTGGGAAACGGGAGCGATCCAGAGCGGGTGTGGTGTGACAGAGTGTGTGAACTGCCCCCCCCCAACCCGCGATCTGCTAAATACAGTGATGTCCCCCCCCGGGACAAAAAAAAAAATTAAAAAAATAAAAATAAAATTGTTTTTAAAAAAAACTAAAAAAAAAAAATTTTTTTCCCCCAAAAAATTTATTTTTTCCCGTAAATAAAAAAAAAAAACAAAAAAAGTAACATATTTGGGATGCCCCGGGGGGTAACGGGCCCCCCCCAAAAAGTCCCACAGTTAACCCCCCCTTTGTGAACCCCCCAAAAAAAAAAAAAAAAAACAAAGCAAAAAAAAACAAACTTTTTCTACGCCGAACAAAAATGGAAAAAAAGCGATCAAAAAGACGATATAATAAAATGGTACCCTGAAAACGTATTTGTCCCCCAAAAAAAAAAAAAAATGGGTTTAGCTCCAGCGAAAAAAAAAAAAAGTTATAGCTTCAGAATAAAGCGAGCAAAATAAAATTTTTTTTATAAAAATTTGGGGTTTTAATTTTTAAAAAACGCCAAAAAAAAAAAAAATGATAAAAAATGAGGTATCGCCCGTAAAACGTACTGACCGAAGAATAAAAAAATTTCTTTATCCAAAATTTTTCCCCCGCGGAAAGGTATAAACGCTCCCCCCCAAAAAAAAATTTATGA
>JARQOD010008822.1:0-33972 GCA_033576555.1 Oophaga sylvatica
CCTTATTTTTCATCTAATTATAGAGGGACATTTTTGTTTATATCCCTGTATATGCTGCATATAAAATTATTTCTTTGTCATCATTTTTGGATTTGTGTCCACACATGATCAAATTACTATTGTTGGGTCTATATGACAGAAGTAGGAATAAAGTTCCACTATTCATTTTTTAATTTTTAGTCTATTCTGACCTGACCTAATTATTCTAACTAATATCATGTGTGGAAACTCTCTACCATTGGTGTTACCATAATTGCATATGGGAACTAATGTATGGTTTTAGCTTTTGGCAGTGAATATTCATTTTGCTTTAACCCCTTCATGACCCAGCCTATTTTGACCTAAATGACCTGGCCATTTTTTGCAATTCTGACCAGTGTCCCTTTATGAGGTAATAACTCAGGAACGCTTCAACGGATCCTAGCGATTCTGAGATTGTTTTTTCGTGACATATTGGGCTTCATGTTAGTGGTAAATTTAGGTCATAATTTTTGCGTTTATTTGTGAAAAAAATTGAACTTTGGCCAAAATTTTGAAAATTTTGCAATTTTCAAATTTTGAATTTTTATTCTTTAAACCAGAGAGTTATGTGACACAAAATAGTTAATAAATAACATTTCCCACATGTCTACTTTACATCAGCACAATTTTGGGAACAACATTTTTTTTTGTTAGGAAGTTATAAGGGTTAAAAGTTGACCAGCGATTTCTCATTTTTACAGCAAAATTTACAAAACCATTTTTTTTAGGGACCACCTCACATTTGAAGTCACTTTGAGGGGTCTATATGGCAGAAAATACCCAAAAGTGACACCATTATAAAAACTGCACCCCTCAAGCTACTCAAAACTATATTCAAGAAGATTATTAACCCTTCAGGTGCTTCACAGGAACTAAAGCAACGTGGAAGGAAAAAATGGACATTTTAATTTTTCCAACAAAATTTTTCTTTTAGCATCAATTTTTTCATTTTTGCATGGGCATCAGGATAAAATGGACCCTAAAATTTGTTGGTCAATTTCTCCTGAGTATACAGATACCTCATATGTGGTCATAAACCACTGTTTGGGCGCACAGCAGGGCTCAGAAGGGAAGGAGCGCCATTTGACTTTTTGAATGGAAAATATGCTGGAATATTTAGCAGTTGCCATGTCGCATTTGGAGAGTCCCTGTGTGCCTAAACATTGGAGCTCCCCACAAGTGACCCCATTTTGGAAACTAGATGCCCTAAGGAACTTATCTAGATGCAGAGTGAGCACTTTGAACCCCCAGGTGCTTCACAAATTGATCCGTAAAAAAAAAGAAAGTACTTTTTTTTTCACAAAAATTTTCTTTTAGCCTCAGTTTTTTCATTTTCACATGGGCAACAGGATAAAATGGATCCTAAAATTTGTTGGGCAATTTCTCCTGAGTACACCGATACCTCATATGTGGTCATAAACCACTGTTTGGGCGCACGGCAGGGCTCAGGAGGGAAGGAGCGCCATTTGACTTTTTGAATGGAAAATATGCTGGAATATTTAGCGGTTGCCATGTCGCATTTGGAGAGTCCCTGTGTGCCTAAACATTGGAGCTCCCCCACAAGTGACCCCATTTTGGAAACTAGACCCCACCAAGGAACTTATCTAGATGCAGAGTGAGCACTTTGAACCCCCAAGTGCTTCACAAATTGATCCGTAAAAAAAGAAAGTACTTTTTTTTCACAAAAAATTTCTTTTAGCCTCAGTTTTTTCATTTTCACATGGGCAACAGTATAAATTGGATCCTAAAATTTGTTGGGCAATTTCTCCTGAGTACAGAGATACCTCATATGTGGTCATAAACCACTGTTTGGGCGCACGGCAGGGCTTAGAAGGGAAGGAGCGCCATTTGACTTTTTGAATGGAAAATTAGCTCCAGTCGTTAGCGGACACCATGTCATGTTTGGAGAGCCCCTGTATGCCAAAACTTTGGAGCTCCCCACAAATGACCCCATTTTGGAAACTAGACCCCTAAGAAACTTATGCAGATGCACAGTGAGCACTTTGAACCCCCAGGTGCTTCACAAAACTTTATAACGCAGAGCCGTGTAAAAAAAAAATAATAATTTTTTTCCCCAAAAATATTATTATTTAGCCCCAAATTTTTTTATTTCACAATGGTTACAGTGAGAAATGGACCACAAAATGTTGTTTTGTACAGTTTGTCCTGAGTACACCTGGTACCCCATATGTGGGTGGGGAATCCACTGTTTTGGGCATGTGGGAGAGCACAGAAGGGAAGGAGCGCCATTTTGGAATGCAGACTTGATGGAATGTTCTGTGGGCGTCATGTTGCCTTTGCAGAGCCCCTGATGTGCCTAAACAGTAGAAACCCCCCACAAGTGACCCCATTTTGGAAACTAGACCCCCCAAGGAGCTTATCTAGATGTGTAGTGAGCACTTTGAACCCCCAAGGGCTACACAGAAGTTTATAACGCCGGGCCATGAAAATAAAAAAATCATATTTTTTCCACAAACATGATCTTTTAGTCCCCAATTTTTTTATTTTCCCAAGGGTAACAGGAGAAATTAGACCTCCTAAGTTGTTGTCCAATTTGTCCTGAGTACGCTGATATCCCATATGTGGGAGAAAACTACGGTATGGGCACACTTCGGGGCTCGGAAGGGAAGTAGTGACGTTTTGAATTGCCGACTTGATGGAATGGTCTGCGGGCGTCATGTTACGTTTGCAGAGTCCCTGATGTGCCTAAACAGTATAAACTCCCCACAAGTGACCCCATTTTGGAAACTAGACCCCGCAAGGAACTTATCTAGATGTGTGGTGAGCACTTTGAACCCCCAAGTTCTTCACAGAAGTTTATAACGCAGAGCCGTGAAAATAAAAAATCATAACTTTTTTAGTCCCCAATTTTTTTCCCAACAGTAACAGGAGAAATTAGACCCCCAAAGTTGTTGTGCAATTTTTCCCGAGTATAGCTGATACCCCATATGTGGGGGTAAACCACTGTTTGGGCACACGTCGGGGCTTGGAATAAAGGGAGCACTGTTTGACTTTTTGAGCGCAAAATTTGCAGGAATCAATGGTGGCGCCATGTCGCGTATGGAGATCCCCTGATGTACCTAAATAGTGGAAACCCCTCAATTTAACTCCAACCCTAACCCCAACACCCCTAACCCCAACCCTAACCCCTACACACCCCTAACCCTAATACAAACCCTAACCATAACCCTAACCCCAACACACCCCTAACCTAATCCCAACTCTAACCATAAACCTAACCACAAGCCTAACCCTAATCCCAACCCTAACCCCAAAACACCCCTAACGCTTATCCCAACCCTAACCCTAATCCCAACCTTAACCCTAATTCCAACCCTAACCCTAATTCCAACCCTAACCCTAGTTCTAACCCTTACCCTAGTTCTAACCCTTACCCTAGTTCTAACCCTAACCCTAGTTCTAACCCTAAGGCTGGGTTCATATTGCGTTTTACCAGCCCGTTCAACACGTAGCGTTGACGGGCTGGTAACGGTATAGCATAACGCGATCGCGTTATGCTATACCCGCTAGTGCAGAGGAATCAGCGATGATTCATCTGTGCTAGCGGTGATGGAGCCCAGACGCTGCAGCCTGCGTCCAAGGCTCCGTCACTGAATGACGACACGTCGCGAACGCATGCCGCTTCATGGCATGCGTTGCGATGCGCACACAAATGGGGTGAATGGCAGCATTAACGGACTGCGTTACACCGCATTATACCGCGGTGAAACGCAGTCCATCTAACTGACTGCCATAATGCAATATGAACCCAGCCTGACCCTAAGGCCCCGTGCACACGTTGCGGATTCACTTGCGGATTTTTCTAAAATCCGCAGGTAAAACAACCTGCCTTTTACCTGCGTATTTAGCGCGGATTTGCTGTGGTTTTTCTCTGCGGTTTTACGCCTATAATGGAATAGGTGTAAAATCGCTGCGGAATCCGCACAAAGAATTGACATGCTGCGGATTTAAAACCGCAGCAAATCTGCGCTGAAAAATCTGCAGCATATGCACAGCGTTTTTTTTTACCATTTATTTGCATTGTACTGTACATGGTTTCTGGATCTGCTGTGGATCCGCAGCGCCAAATCCGCTGCGGATCCGCAGCAAAATCCGCTGCTGATCCGCAGCAAAATCCGCTGCGGATTAGCAGCGAAATCCGCTGCGGATCAGCAGCGAAATCAGCTGCGGATCAGCAGCGAAATCAGCTGCGGATTAGCAGCGAAATCCGCTGCGGATCAGCAGCGAAATCAGCTGCGGATCAGCAGCGAAATCAGCTGAGGATCAGCAGCGAAATCAGCTGCGGATCAGCAGCGAAATCAGCTGCGGATCAGCAGCGAAATCACTATAGCGAATGCGGATCAGCAGCGAAATCCGCTGCGGATCAGCAGCGAAATCCGCTGCGGATCAGCAGCGAAATCAGCTGCGGATCAGCAGAGAAATCAGCTGCGGATCAGCAGAGAAATCAGCTGCGGATCCGCAGCAAAATCCGCAACGTGTGCACAGGGCCTAATAGGAAAAAAAAAATTCTTTATTATTTTTCCCTACCTATGACAGGGGGGGTTCACTTACTTTTTTTATTTTGATCACTGTGACAGTTTATCACAGTGATCAAAATAAATTTTTTGACTATGCAGGGCGCACTGCGCATGCGCCCGCCATTTTCCAAGATGGCGGCGCCCATGAAGAATCCCGGGCAGCCGCCGGGAAGGATCCAGGGACATCGGTGGACCGGGAGAGGTGAGTATGGGGGTCGGAAGTGAGGGGGGGGATCGGAAGGTGGGGGCAGCGGAGGCCAGGACGAGGGGAGCTTTTAGTGACAGCGGTGACCGACCGCTGCCATCTTTCGGTGGCGGCGGCCGATCGCCGCCGTGAATCCGTGTGGGGGGGTCAGGGCTCGGTGTCCAGCCATGGCAGATGCTATTGCAGCATCGGCCATGGCTGGATTGTAATATTTCACCAATTATATTGGTGAAATATTACAGATTGCTCTGATTGGCTGTTTCACTTTTAACAGCCAATCAGAGCGATCGTGGCCATGGGGGGGTTAAGCCAACCCCCTGTGGTGAAGCACAAAGGGTCCTGTGCCGGCGGGTCGGGTGACCTTTCAGTGACCCCGGTCACCCGACCCGCAGGGACGCGATCCTTTCATGACGCCACATAGGCGTCATGGGTCGGATTGGCACTGATTTTCATGACGCCTACGTGGCGTCATGGGTCGGGAAGGGGTTAATAGCAGTAACACTAGTCGCAGCAGCCGGCTTCCCGCAGCAGCCAAGTGATCATGTGTGCCCGCTACTTAAGGGAATGAATATTCACTGCCCTCCACACCCGTGGAGGGCAGTGAATATTCATTCCCTTAAGTAGCAGGCACACATGATCGCCCCACGGTGCTGCTGCAAGCTGATGGCACAGGAACAAGACATTGCGAGGGAGCGCAGACACAGTGTGTAGGATGTTTGTTTTTTTTTTTTTTTATGTTTTTCTGGTGGGGGTCATGCATACAAGGATAGGGATGAGGAGCCATACATACCAGGATAGGGATGAGGAGGCCATGCATACATGTATAGGAATGAGGGGGCCATGCATACCAGGATAGGGATGAGGTGACCATGCAGACCAGGATAGGGATGAGGGGTCCATGCAGACCAGGATGGGGATGAGGAGTCCGTGCATACCAGGATGGGGATGAGGGGGCCATGCATACAAGGATGGATGGGAGATGTTAAGATGGTTGAGGAACCATGTATATCAGGATGGAGATGAGGGGACAATGCATACCCGCTTTGAGTCAATAAGTTTTCCCAGTTTTTTGTGGTAAAATTATGTGCCTCGGCTTATACTCGGGTCAGCTTATACTCGACTATATACGGTACTCTTGGGAGTAAATTAATTTTGTTCTTTTTTGGTACTTCAAGTATACATTATATGTTGTATGGATAAAGTGTCTGTGCATATATTAAAGTCAAATGTGTGTTTAAGCCAACTAATATACTGTACAGGCATGCACCTGTATCCTTAAGGCCATGTGGAATAATAGAAACTAAGCAAAACTGGGCCCAGATCAGATGCAAATAGTTACTTCCATATATCTACCAAATTGCAATAAGATTGACACATTTCCCCATTCATACTGGTTCATCATGAGGAATTACAAGGTAGTCCATAATGGGTGGTCTTCTGGAGTTATGATGCCAAAGCTGGAACTGCAATCACTTTCTATAACCAGCAACAAGCTTATTTCTCAACTGTAATTTTGGACCACTCTTCTTTTGCAAACTGCTCATATTTGAAGTGTGCCTTCTCCCAACAGCAATTTTAGTATCTTCCCAAAGGTGTTTAATGAGCTTTAGATGTGAACTCATTGCTGGCCACTTCAGAACTCTCCAGCTCTTTGTATGCATCCATTTCTAGCTCTGGTCCAAGAGTGGTCCAAAATTACAGTTGAGAGGTGTAACAAGCTTGTTGATGGTTATAGGAAGCAATTGATTGCAGCTATTTTTTCCAAAGGGTGTGCAACCAAATATTAAGTTTAGGGTGCCAACAATTTTGTCCGAACCATTTTGGGAGTTTTGTGTGAAATTATGTCCAATTTGCCTGTTTTTCATTTTTTTAGTTGTTATAATACACACAAAAGCAATAAACATGTTTATAACAAAAGTTGTATATTTGCAATACTATTCTGGGAGAAATACTTCATTTTATGGAACAATTTTAAGTGTGCCAACACTTTCAGCCATAACTGTAGGTGTTCACCTCCATGAATGAACCTTCCCCGTCTTGGCTCCTTCCTTTAATAATGTTCTTCATCCTGGGCCTCTTCCTTTGATAATACTCTACATCCTGTCCCCTTTTTGTAATAATGTCCCCCATCCTGTAATAATATCCCCCCAGTCCTGGGGTCCTTCCTGTAATAACGTCCTCTATCGTGGTCTCTTCTCCATCCTCGGCTCCTTCCTGTAATAATATCCCCCATACTGGGCCAGGTCCTGTAATAATGTCCCGTGTCCTAGGTCCCGTTCTGTAATAATGTCCCTCATCCTGGGATACTTTCTATAATAATTTCCCCCATCCTGGGCTCCTTCCTGTAATAATGTACACCACGTTGGGCCCCTTCCTGGTATAAGGTCCTCCATACTGGTCCTTTCCTGGCATAATGTTCCCAATCCTGGGCTACTTCCTATAATAATGTCCCCCATCCTGGCCCCTTCCTATAATAATGCCCCGATCCTGGGTCCATCTTGTAATAATGTCTCCGATCCTGGGCCCCTTCCTATAATAATGCCCCCGATCCTGGGTCCATCTTGTAATAATGTCTCCGATCCTGGGCCCCTTACTATAATAATGTCTCCGATCCTGGGCCCCTTCCTATAATAATGTCCTCTATCCTGGGCCCCACCTGTAATAATGTCACCCAACCTGGACCCCTTCCTGTAATAATAATAATCTTTATTTATATAGCGCCAACATATTCTGCAGCGCTTTACAGTTTAACAGTTTCAAACACGTCATAAGTAACAACATTAACAATACAACAATTAAAGCAAAATAAGACGAACCTGCTCGTGAGAGCTTACAATCTACAATGTGGTGGGGGAGATAAAAAGTACAGGTGTGTATATACAATGGTGTATTTATAATGATGGTTCAGCCATCTTGAGGGAGTGGGGGATAGATGGAGAGAGAGAATGGGCTACACACACACACTTACACATAAAATGACTTAGATTAGGGAACGTGATAGGCCGCTCTGAACAAATGTGTTTTGAGTGTGAGCCTGTAATAAAATCCCCGGTTCTGCTGCTCTTTTCCAGCAAATTAAAAAAAAAAAAAATGGTTCTGCTTAACCTTCTCCCGCTCTCACAATGTGTGGCATCCTTTTCAACAGCCGGCTTAAAGGCTGGCAACTAATGTCGGCATGCTATCCACAGCGGAGCATGATGTCACTGCCTGACGCTGACTGGTATGGACACATTGATGTCAGCTGCCTCGTATCTGCTAGAGGTGTATATTGCTGTGCAGGGAGCCAGCAGGTCTCTGTGCTGCAATTCATTTCAGCTGAATATGCATATTCGAACACACAGCCAGCTGAAATAGGCGCTGAGGTCGACCGACCCCCTACTACACGGGTCCAGTCATCAGTGACGAGCACATAGCACACAATTTAAGATGCTGTGCCAGCCCGGCCCCAGGTAGACCAAATCAGTTGCTTGTGGACCAGCCAGGGGGCATACAGTGGTGGCCAAAAGTATTGGCACCCCTGCAATTCTGTCAGATAATACTCAGTTTGTTCCTGAAAATGATTGCAAACACAAATTCTTTGGTATTATTATCTTCATTTAATTTGTCTTCAATGAAAAAACACAAAAATAATTGACCTAAAGCCAAATTGGATATAATTCCACACCAAACCTAAAAAAGGGGGTGGACAAAAGTATTGGCACTGTTTGAAAATATGTGATGCTTCTCTAATTCGTGTAATCACCAGCACCTGTAACTTACCTGTGGCACCTAACAGGTGTTGGCAATAGCTAAATCACACCTGCAGCCAGTTAACATGGATTAAAGTTGACTCAACCTCTGTCCTGTGTCCTTGTGTGTACCACATTGAGCATGGAGAAAAGAAAGAAGACCAAAGAACTGTCTGAGGACTTGAGAAACCAAATTGTGAGGAAGCATGAGCAATCTCAAGGTTACAAGTCCATCTCCAAAGACCTGAATGTTCCTGTGTCTTCCGTGCGCAGTGTCATCAAGAAGTTTAAAGCCCATGGCACTGTGGCTAACCTCCCTAGATGTGGAAGGAAAAGAAAAATTGACGAGAGATTTCAACGCAAGATTGTGCGGATGGTGGATAAAGAACCTCGACTAACATCCAAACAAGTTCAAGCTGCCTGCAGTCCGAGGGTACAACACTGTCAACCCGTACTATCCGTCGGCGTCTGAATGAAAAGGGACTGTATGGTAGGATACCCAGGAAGACCCCACTTCTTACCCCGAGACATAAAAAAGCCAGGCTGAAGTTTGCCAAAACTTACCTGAGAAAGCCTAAAACGTTTTGGAAGAATGTTCTCTGGTCAGATGAGACAAAAGTCGAGCTTTTTGGGAAAAACCATCAACATAGAGTGTACAGGAAAAAAAAAGAGGCATTCAAAGAAAAGAACACGGTCCCTACAGTCAAACATGGCGCAGGTTCCCTGATGTTTTGGGGTTGCTTTGCTGCCTCTGGCACTGGACTGCTTGACCGTGTGCATGGCTTATGAAGTCTGAAGACTACCAACAAATTTTGCAGCATAATGTAGGGCCCAGTGTGAGAAAGCTGGGTCTCCCTCAGAGGTCATGGGTCTTCCAGCAGGACAATGACCCAAAACACACTTCCAAAAGCACTATAAAATGGTTTGAGAGAAAGCACTGGAGACTTCTAAGGTGGCCAGCAATGAGTCCAGACCTTTGGACACCTTTGGAGAGATCTCAAAATGGCAGTTTGGAGAAGGAACCCTTCAAATATCAGGGACCTGGAGCAGTTTGCCAAAGAAGAAACTCATTGATGGTTACCGGAAGCGGTTGTTCGCAGTTATTTGGCTAAAGGCTGTGCAACCAAGTATTAGGCTGAGGGTACCAATACTTTTGTCTGGCCCATTTTTGGAGTTTTGTGTGAAATGATCAAGGATTTGATTTTTGCTTCATTCTCTTTTGTGTTTTAAATTAAATGAAGATAATAATACCAAAGAATTTGTGTTTGCAATCATTTTCAGGAAGAAAATGAGCATTATCTGACAGAATTGCAAGGGTGCCAATACTTTTGGCCACCACTGTATGCCCCTCTGCCACCCGTCCCAACCCAGGCCGTCCCTGATCTGGTTTGATTTTCTTTAGTCTTGATAGAACAATTGGACAAAGGTGTTAATATAGTAATATTGAGAAAAGCTTGTTGTCTTACTGTAGATACAGATGATAAGTTAAGTGGAGACTGTACTGGTTGAGCAATACCCATAATGTGTTCTTGTAATTCTTCCAAGATATATAAAGCCTTTCTTTCTGAATCCTCTGTTATGCTAATTTTTCAATTGTTATTTTGTGACATTTGTGGAGTGCAGACTTCCGTGCAAACAGACTGATTTTTACCTGAGTAAATTAAACTATTGTCTCATAATTTACAGCAGAACGTGTAAGAATGGAAAATATAATTCTGTACCCACACACAGGAAATCTCAACTTAACCAAAAATGCCAAACCAAGATGTAAAAAAATGTTATGGCGTATATGAAAGTCTATAAAATGACTATATTGGATGAGGACACAAATGGTAAACTGGAAGCCGCTGTTTGTACATGTAGCATATATAGCTAAAAATTATTTATTGAATGAAAAAGAAATTTACAAAACGTAAAAAACAGACATTGGAAAGTGCAAGAGACATATAATTATAGTTGACAGTTTATTGGCAGTCAAAACAATGCAGGATAACCTGACAAAAATACCACGGCCCCAAATCATCGAAATCCAACAAAATGTTTGAACAATGCTGAGTTTAGCAAAAAGAATGTGACTTTGGTGTTTATGTAACAGGTTGTGGGATGCAGTGACGGACAGGAAGCAAAGCAAGGGTTAACAAGTTTAATTAACAATGGGAGACTCCACGCAGGGAGGTAAACAGTTAAATGAGGGAATAAACAGTTCAATTTGCAAAGGATATTCAGAGTTAAGGAACAATGAATTAGGTAAGGGCAGAAGTTCCTCACTCTGTTACTTCGGCTGGGAAGTCAATAGCGCCAACAATGGCTGGTGTGATGCCTATCCAAGAAGGTCCAGTAGGAAACGAGGATCCATCTTCTGGCAGCAGCGGTCAGTCTCCGGTACCTTCCACTAAGCCCCTAGTCCATAAGTTGATGTGGCCAAGTCAATTAAGGCCGCAGCGTTGTCCGAGTCCAACGTAGACAGGCAAGAATCAACTGGCAAATCAGGGTGCAAGTATCTGTCTCATAACAGATTTCTCTTATGTGGCACATGTGCTGCACTCATAGACACGGAACGCACGGCACCTTGCTCTCTGTTAGTCACCGGGTACCTTGCACCTCTCTCAAGTCACCGCTGGTAGCGGTGGGAGTTAACGGACGCAGGCCTGCGCAGCATCGGTACTCTGGGGCCTGAGCACCCCTCTCAGCCTGCTGCACGCTGCCTGCCCACACCAAAACTGTCTCTAAGCCACCGGGTCTGTCTGCTGCAGTCCATCGCAGCGCCTGTGGTTCGGGTGCGGAGCGCGCTGCCTGTCTTACTGCTCACCCGCTGACCGCAGCTTTGCGCGCTTTCTACCTCAGCTTCTGGACTGGTTCTCTGACTAAAAACATCCACTCTTCCTGTGTCATGGGACCTGTCCAGTCCCCTATTTCTTCCCCCGGGAAATAGGAGACGCAGCCTCGACAGGTCCGGACCCGGCGCGGCACAGGTACCTGCAGCCCGGTCTTCCTCCTTACATTTACATGACATTTTCAGGCCGCTTAGACATATTGGGTGGAGCTGTGGATATTCCAGGGTGGGACAAGATGTGGCTGCGCCCATATGTTAAATTCATCAATAGTGGTAGTATTTCTAACATTTCTAGTGAAGGCATAAGGAATAATATGTGCTGAATTCATTAAGAGGTTTGTGCTTCATTTCTGCATCTCATTCCTGTATGCCACTCATTAAAACTTGTGTTTGAAACACCAGTGTAAGTTAATCAGGGCTTATCTATTTGTACAGAGAACAATAATTTTTACTCATGTCTAATTATAAAGACAGTTAAAAATAACCGGTAATAGTATGAACGTCTTAAAGAGAACCTGTCAGCACGATTGTGTAATATAAAGTAAAGCCATGACTGTAATGGCGCTGTAATACTGATTACATTGATACTTTTGTTGAATAAATCCACTTTGTTGTTCTTCTTTATTCATCATTCGAAGTTTTCTGCCAATTAGATTTCGGTGCACAGGGGCCGGACTGTGCCCTGGAGCTTCTTCTCTCTGTCTCTGATTCCCTGTCCTCCATCTGCCTCCTCTTTTTGAAGAGAAGATTTAAGACAGAGGAGGCAGGTCACTTACAGACTGGAGGCAGACAGAGGGACTGGGGAGTCACAGATAGGAAGGAGAAGACCCTCTGTGCAGTCCGGCCCCTGTGCAACAAAATCTAATTAGCACAAAACTTTAAATGGTAAAAGAACCACAAAGCGGATGACTTCACCAAAAGTATCAATGTAATCAGTATTACAGCGCCATTACAGCCATGGCTTTACTTTACATTACAAAATCGTGCTGATAGGATCTCTTTAAAAGGAACCTGTCATGTAAAAATGCTATTAACCTGCAGATACAGTATTGGGTTACTTTGCAGGTTATTGTCATTTTGAACCTGCCCAGCACCCGCACTTTGAGCCCTGCTGCCGGGAGGAAATTGACTTTATTCCTCCTGGATGTGTTGAGTCATGGGGGTGGCGCAGGAATGGGTTCAGTCACCGCTCTGTACATAGTGAGTGGCGGCTGTAACCGCGCCCCGGCTCTAATGCTGAGTCTGCTGTCAATTAGTACCAGGGGCATGGTTAAAGCCTCCACTCAGTATATACATAGCGCTGATTGAAACCGTGCTGGCGCCACTCCCATGACTGAATGCCAAACACTAAAGTTAATTTCCTTCCGGCAGCTGGGCTCAAAGTGCAGTCACTGGGCAGGTTTAGAATACTATTAACCTGAAGAATAACCCCATATCTGCAGATTAATAGCATTTTATCATGTGACAGGTTCCCTATAAGTGTTCATTTAATGTTACACAGGGAAACTTTTAAAAGGATTATATAGGCATATAAGACATCCATATAAAGACACAAGTATTCAAGCAGCTGACAGCACTCGGGAGTTAGCACGGATGCACGTTCAGGCGTTCAAGGATCCAAATGAACAACAGTCCAACGAAAAAATAGGAACAGCATCCAATCCAGGTGAAGTATAACAAGTCTTTATTCAGCCACCATAAAATACTAAGTATTTTATGGTGGCTGAATAAAGACTTGTTATACTTCACCTGGATTGGATGCTGTTCCTATTTTTTCATCCATATAAAGACAGTCCAAACTGTCAGAATAAATTAAAGAGGCAAAATCAAGAAAAAGAGCAGCATCCATCCAGGTGAAGAAAATACAAAATCTTTATTCTGCCATAAAAGGTAGCAACGTTTCGGCCATCCTTGTGGCCTTTTCAAGTACTTGAAAAAGGCCACAAGGATGGCCGAAACGTTGCTACCTTTTATGGCAGAATAAAGATTTTGTATTTTCTTCACCTGGATGGATGCTGCTCTTTTTCTTGATTTTGGACATTGTGGTTCATTGTGATCCATGAACCGGAGCGTGCATCCAGCAACTCCTTGTGTGCTGTTCGCTAATTTTGCACTAAATTAAAGAGGCATTCCCATCTCCAAGATCCTCTCCCAATAGGTAGTAGGTGTAATAATAATAATAATGTAAGCAAATACCTCCAATTAGAATTGTAGTATAGTTTTTCTGATTTGCTATGTCTGTTTCCTCATGTGCAGGCATTACAGGACCTTAGGTATCTGTGGTTACACCACTAGCAACTAGCAAACTGTCACTATATCATTGGTTGTAACCAAGGTCCTGCAATGCCTGCACATGAGGAAAAAGACTTGGCGAGTTGAGAAATGAACATGCTGCGAATTTGAAATGCGCACTGCCGGTTAGTTTATGCTGAGTAAAAAAACAACCTCAGGCATAAGATTTCTATCAATCCCACCCACTTTTCTGGAACTGAAAGACGTTACATTTTTGATGCAGCGAAAATACGCAGCATGTCAGATATGAAAATACTTGTACTGAGAAGCAGCTTCACATCTCAAAGACATAGAAGAATTTGCGAATACAAATTGATGGTGACCTTTGACACTCTTAATGCTGGAATGAACCTGTCACATGGTTTTATGGCCTATTGCATCAATTAAGGAATTTACTCCAAATACCCTGTGAAAACATCACAAAACATTACCAGACCCCAATCAGAGGGCAATAAAACTTTCACACTCCTTATCTATGAACTGTTCCAATATTTATGCTCATCCCTCTGCCATAATGACTATTTTGCTTCACGTCACTTGTCTTACCTATTGCATTATTTCTGTGCTGCTTTGTGTATAAATATGTGATTCTTCAGATTTTGTATTAGTCTACGCCTGATGAAGAGACCTGAGTAGTCTCGAAAGCTTGCAATTTGTTACCATCTTTTCAGTTAGCCATTAAAAGGTATCAACCACTGAGGACTCTCAACTGCATAGTTTCTGTATTTCTTGGCCGGAAAAATGCAGCAGCAAAAGAGCACAGCTTTGCTGTGTTTTTTTACTTGCTTTTTTGGTGCAGGTTTTTCTCCACTCATTAAAATGGGTGAAATCTGCAGCAAACCACTAAAAGAAGTGACCTACTGCAGATTTAAGTCTTCACCAAATATGCAAGTCACAAATAAGCACTGTGTGCATGAGACTTTAGGGTTCTCATTCACTTTGCTGCTATAAGGAAACCTTTCAGGTTTTGTGACAAATCTGCCCTGAAAAAAACCACAGCAAAAATGCAAATTGGGCTCACAGCTTACAGTGCTGAGTTTTCAATACAGACATTGCTTGCTCCAGTCAAGTCAGTAAGGGGGGCAGAGCATGCAAAATCAGGGGCAAAACAGTGTACTGATCCTCTTGTGCACACTGGGGGTGCACTAAGTACCCTAATTAGCATATTTGATTAAACTTCAGTTTCTACAGGACAATTGGCCTAGACTTGACATACAGGTGCAAAAAATGAAACTCATATAGAGTCATTACAAACAGAGTGATCTATTTCAAGTGTTTATTTCTGTTAATGTTGATGATTATGGCTTACAGCAATAAAACCAAAAGTCATTATCTCAGTAAATTAGAATCTTCATAACACCAGCTTGAAAAAATGTTGGCCCACTGAAATGTATGTTCAGTAAATGCACTCAATACTTGGTTGGGGCTCCTTTTGCATCAATTACTGCATCAATGCTGCGTTGCATAGAGGCGATCAGCCTGTGGCACTGCTGAGGTGTTATGGAAGCCCAGGTTGCTTTGATAGCAGCATTCAGCTCTCATCTGCATTGTTGGGTCTGGTGTCTCTCATCTTCCTCTTGACAATACCCCATAGATTCTCTATGGGGTTAAGGTCAGGCAAGTTTGCTGGCCAATCAAGCATAGTGATACTGTTGCTTTTAAACCAGGTATTGGTACTTTTGCCAGTGTGGACAGGTGCCAAGTCCTGCTGGAGAATTAAATTTCCATCTCCAAAAAGCTTTTCGGCAGAGATAAGCATGAAGTGCCCTAAAATTTCCTGGTAGACGGCTGCGCTGACTTTGGTCTTGATAAAACAAAGTGGACCTACACCAGCAGATGACATGGTTCCCCAAGCCATCACTGATTGTGAAAACTTCACACTAGACCTCAAGCAGCTTGGATTGTGGCCTCTCCACTCTTTCTCCAGACTCCGGGACCTTGATTTCCAAATTAAATGCAAAATTTACTTAATCTGAAAACACCTTGGACCACTGAGCAACAGTCCAGTTCTTTTTCTCCTTGGCGCAGGTAAGACACTTCTGGCGTTGTCTATTGGTCATGAGTGGGTTGACACAAAGAATGCAACACTTGTAGCCCATGTCCTGGATATATCTGTGTGTGGTGGCTCTTGAAGCAATGACTCCAGCAGCAGTCCACTCCTTGTGAATCTCCCCCAAATTTTTTCATGGCCTTTTCTTAACAATCCTTTCAAGGCTGAGGTTATCCCGGTTGCTTGTGCACCTTTTTCTACCACACTTTTTCCTTCCACTCAACGTTCCATTAATATGCTTGGATACAGCACTCTGTGAACAGCCAGCTTCTTTAGCAATGACCTTTTGTAGCTTACCCTCCTTGTGGAGTGTGTCAATGACTGCCTTCTGGACATCTGTCAAGTCAGCAGTCTTCACCATGATTGTGGAGCCTACTGAAACAGACTAAGTGAACTTTTTAAATGCTTAGGCAGCCTTTGCAGGTGTTTTTTGTTCTAATTTACTGAGATAATGACTTTTGGGTTTTCATTGACTGTAAGCCTTAATCATCAACATTAACAGAAATAAATACTTGAAATAGATCACTCTCTATGTAATGATTACATAATATATGAGTTTCACTTTTTCTATTGAAGAACTGAAATAAATTAACTTTTTGATGATATTCTAATTTTATGAGAAGCACCTGTATCAACTTCCGTGTGTTGTTCAGTTGTGGTTGGGTTTCAGCCTTCCTTACCTCGGCCAAGTCTCTGAGCAGTGAGCACCTTGTAATTCTGGGTGCTCCAAGGAGGTTACAGTTTCGCAACAAACTTTTGATGGTTCTGTGATTACACCCCAATATCTTAGCAGTTTACAAAAGTGCTGCATCCCTCTGTAAGACTGGTAACAATTTTTGACTTTTGAGAGTCAGGTAAATGTCTTTTTTGGCTCATTTTGCCTCTGGAAAACAAGCTGTCTAATAATTCTGCACCCCTTAATAAAGGGTGTTGTAATGTTAGGCCTCATTACACAGATATACATCACCTGATCTGCTCCATCCAATAAGCATTCACATTTATACTACTTGGAGTTGGAAAATCTACATAAAAATTATGATATGGTCAAAATCCTCACTTATAATTGTGCACACAGTGTAAGGGCTTGTTCACACGAAACATTTTTTGCTGTCTTTTCACCATGGATTCAATGCAAATTATTACAGTACTTGCAAAGTGATTTAGATATTTGAAATCTCATGTACTTGCTGCTTATTTTTTCGTTGTTGCTTTGAAGCACAAAAAGCATTTTTTCAAATTTGCATCATTTGAATTCTTTTTGCATTGGATTTAACCTATTCAAATAAATGGGGAAAAAAAACACATAAAAACCACAAGCAAAGACGCACCTATTTTATGCAATGTTTTTCATGCCAACAGTCAAGCTTTTGCTGCAGAAAATTCTGCTTCAAATACAGAACATGTACACATTGCCTAAAAGTGCTAATTTTAGAGGGGCGATATCCCCTACAAGCGCATGGCTTAGTTTATACTTTCAGTTTAGGCAGCATAATAGAAATATGATGTTTTATTGTGAAACCTGGTGACAGATTCCCTTTAATGAAGATACTTGTCATTTGTCCTATAGTTCTTATCCTTATCTGATCACTCCATAGCATTACACATATGGTCTGATAAAATGCTAAAAATTACTTTTTGTATATACACTCCTAGATCTGAATGAATGAAATATTCTCATTGAATACTTTGTTCTGTACAAAGTTTAATGTGTTGTCAACATAATCACACAAAAATCATCAATGGAAATCAAATTTTTGAACCAATGGAGGCCTGGATTTGGAGAGACCCCAAAATGAAAGTGGAAACAAGTCAAAATGAAAATCAAAACAAAACAAAATTAAAGTGGAAACAAATCAAAATGATGCTCAGTATTGTGTGTGGCCTCCACGTGCCTGTATGACCTCCTACAACACCTCGGCATGCTTCTGATGAGGTTGCGGATGTTCTCCTGAGGGATCACCTCGCAGACCTGGACTAAAGCATCCATCAACTCCTGGACAGTCTGTGGTGCAACATGACGTTGGTGGTTGGAGCGAGACATGCTGTCCCAGATGTGCTCAATCAGATTCAGGTCTGGGGAATGGGCAGGACAGTCCATAGCTTCAATGCCTTCATTTTGCAGGAACTGCTGACACACTCCAGCCACATGAGATCTGGCATTGTCCTGCATTAGGAGGAACCCAGGGCCAACCACACCAGCATATGGTCTCACAAGGGGTCTGAGGATCTCATCTCGGTACCTAATGCCAGTCAGGCTACCACTGGCGAGCACATGGAGGGCTGTGCAGCCCTCCAAAGAAATGCCACCCCATACCATTACTGACCCACTGCCAAACCAGTCATGCTGAAGGATGTTGCAGAGAACACGATCATGGGTCTCTCCCAGAGTAGACTCACTGCTGAATGGTATTGTTCTGAGTTTAGACAGTGGTCCATCGAGGTGTCCTGGAATTACTCTGCTTTAAGATGCCAGTTCAGGAGAGGACTTTCGGATCATCTCAAGGATGCTCTGGCTCTCCATCCGCCACATAGTTCTTTGGAGGAGGCCGTGACTCAGGTCATTCTCATGGATCGGAGATTACAGGAGAGGAGTAATCCACCGAGAGTATATCCTGCTAAGTCCGAGGTGATGCCATATACGGAACCTATGGAGGTTGGGGTCACTAACATTAAGGAGAAGGAGAGGAAGCGAAGAGATTATGTTTCTATTGTGGAAGTTTGGGACATTGGAAGAAGTACTGCCCCTCTTGCCCACCCACTAACAAGCTGCCCGGAAACGCTTAAGTCTGGGTGATTGTCGAGGAGGTCACCCAGACTCTCAGGTACAATTTTCCTCATTTCAAAAGATTCTGTTAGAGGTGGAGCTTTGTTGTGAAGATGGGTATACACCAACTTCAGCTTTTGTGGACTGTGGGTCATCCATGAACTTTATTGACTCTAGTCTAGTGTCCAAGAGAAAGATAAGGACAGTTAAGGGTATGCCACACTAAACAATATCGCTAACGGGATCGCTAAAAAACGTCACTATTTAGCGATCCCGTTAGCGATATTGTTCAGTGCGGCAGCTTCCAGCGACGAGCTTCCTGCTGTGATCTCGCTCGTCGCTGGAATCGTTCCGGACCCTATTTCATCGCTGGCGCTCCCGCTGGGTAAGTATCTAACCGCTGTGTGGCACCTTTTCTTAGCGATTTAGCGGTACTTTTGTACCGCTAAAGTCGTTAAGAAGATCGCTAACGGCGATAGCGTCGTTAACTATATCGCTAAATGTGACTGCATTTAGCGATATAGAAACAATCCCGCTAGCAATCTCATTAGTATGCAACGCTAACGAGATCGCTAGCGGGATAGCTTAGTGTGGCAGTACCTTTAGGCTAAAGACTCCCATCCATATCATTGCCATTGATAAGACACCATTAGCTCAAAATGTGGTTAAGTTTGTCTCTGAGGAGTTTCTCCTCAAGGTGGGTTCATTGCACCAGGAACGAATTTCATGTTACATTCTGGATAACCTTCCAGTGGGACTGTTTCCCCTGGTTACAGTTGCATAATCCTGTTATTGACTGGGAAACTTGTGATATTGTTAAATGGGGTCCTAATTGTTCTAATGGTTGTCTTTCTGCTGTTCTGGTGTCTTCCGTTAATCTGGAGCGTATTCCGGAGTACCTGCAAGATTTTGGAGACGTGTTTTCCGAAAAAGAGGCTGCGGTCTTAGCACCACATTGCCCCTATGATTGTACTTTTAATCTGATTCTGTGTGCTAAATTGTCCAAGGCCCGTTTGTACAATCTTTCTGGCCCGGAATGCACCTCTATGAAGGATTATATCTCAGAAAGTTTACGCAAAGGTCACATCCATCCCTCTGTCTCTCCTGTGGCTGCTGGATTCTTTTTTGTTAAAAAAAGATGGTGGTTTACGCCCTTGCTTCGATTTTCAGGAACTAAATAAAATTACGGTGAGAAATACCTACCCCCTCCCGCTCATTCCAGATCTTTACAACCAATTATCTGGGGCTAAATGGTTTTCTAAGTTGGATCTCATGGAAGCATATAACCTTATCCGCATTCAGGAAGGGGACGAGTGGAAAACGGCATTTCTCACCTCTGAGGGTTTGTATGAAAATTTAGTCATGCCCTTTGGTCTCATGAACGCGCCTGCGGTGTTTCAAAACTTCATTAATGATGTATTTTCTGATTTCATTGGGTGCTTTATGGTTGTATATCTGGATGACATTCTTATTTTTTATCCTGACAAAGAATCTCACATACAGTAGGTCATTTACGTGCGTTTTTTCATAGATTACGGGAGATCTCACTGTTCGCGAAACTTGAGAAGTGTTCATTTTGTTCCAAGAGCTTTCCTTTCTGGGGTTCATCCTCTCCGCCAATGAGTTTCGTATGGACCCCGGAAAGGTACAGGCCATTGTTAATTGGGTGCAACCAAGAGACCTCAAGGGTTTTCAGTGTTTTTTGGGTTTTGTCAACTATTATCGCAAATTTATCAAGGGGTTTTCTCAAGTGGTCAAACCACACACCGATCACACTCGTAAGGTGGCTGATCTTAAAGTCTGGTCGTCTCTGGCAGTTGAAGCATTTACAGCATTGAAGAAGTGTTTTATGTCTGCTCCTGTGTTGGTTCTGCCGGAACCGTTCATTGTTGAGGTGGACGCATCGGAGATGGGAGTGGGGGCGGTGATGTCTCAGGGACCTGTCACTTTGAGTAATGTAAGACCATGTGCCTTTTTCTGCTGCGGAGAGAAATTACAATGTTGGTAATTGGGAATTGTTGGCCATAAAATTGGCTTTTGAAGCATGGAGGCACTTTTTGGAGGGGGCTGTTCATCTGACCACGGTGATTACGTACCACAAGAACCTATCCTACATTGAGTATGCCAAACGTTTAACTCCTAGACAGGCTAGGTGGTCACTTTTTTTTTTTCATGTTTTCATTTTTCTATCACCTTTCGGCCCGGTTCCAAGAATGTCAAGGCCGATGCATTATCTGCAGCTTGGATCCGATATCACCTCCCAAACCTCCTTCCTCCATTATTCAGCATGGGGTGGTCATTGCTGGGTTGTCCTCCGAATTGGAGCTTGAAATTCATGAGGCTCAGTCTCTTACTCCTCCGTCATTGCCTGATAATAAGCTCTTCATCCCAGTTCAGTATTGGTTGAGGGCTCTCCAGGAGTTCCACGACTCTGCTCTCTGTGGTCACCCTGGAGTCTCAGCCACTAGGAGAGCTATTGCTAGACTGTTTTGGTGGTCCTCCATGTCTTCTGATACCACCGTGTTTGTGGCTGCTTGTGAGACGTGTGCTCATGCTAAAGTCTCCCATTACTGGCCGGCAGGGGAATTTGTGCCATTGCCAATTCCGGATAGACCCTGGATCATTTGTCCATGGATTTTATCACTGATCTCCCTCTTTCTAATGGCAAGACAGTGGTCTGGGTAGTGGCTGACAGGTTTACCAAACAGGCACATTTTGTTCCCTTGGCAGGACTACCTAAAGCTGAAACACTATCTAAATTGTTTATTGAGCACGTTGTATGGTTGTATGGCGTGCCGCTGAACTTGGTGTCAGACAGAGAGGTGCAATTCATGTCTAAATTTTGGAGGGCGTTTTGCAAGAGATTGGGTATTAGCTTTATTTTTTCCTCTGCCTACCATCCCGAGACCAACGGTCAGACGGAGAGGACCAATCAGGCTCTAGAACAGATTTTGCGGTGTCTGGCTACGTCTCAGCAGGATGATTGGTGTCCCTCGTTGTCTGTGGCTGAGTTCGCATTCAATAATTGGGTTAATCAGTCCACTGGCACCTCTCTGTTTTTCTGTAATTATGGTTTTCACCCCCATTTTGGTGAATTTTCCAGGCTGGATTCGGGTGTCCAGGGCTGATTCGGCAGTCCAATGTTGGAGGGGTTTGGAGGGAGGATCAGAAGAACATTGGGGTGGCTCAGGGCAGACAGAAACATTTTGCTGATAAGCGACGATCTGTAGGACCTAAGTTTCTGGTAGGAGATAAAGTATGGTTGTCTACCAAGAACATACGTCTGAAAATTTCCTCCGTTAAGCTGGGTTCCAAATTTATTGATCCCTATGAGATCATTGAGGTTGTCAACCCAGTTGCCTTTCCCTTGCTATTGCCTCCGTCGCTTCATATTCTTAATGTATTTCAAAGGTCTCTTCTTAAATCATTTGTACCTTCCTCTGCTGAGTCTCCACCTCCTCCGCCTCCTGTTTCTGTGGATTGACAAACAGACTATGAAGTTGAACGTATTGTCGACTCTCGGATGGTTTGCAGCTCGCTTCAGTACTTGGTACATTGGAGGGGTTACGGTCCGGAGGATCAATCTTGTGTCCCGGAGCGATCAGTCCATTCTGATGGGTTTGTTCGTGCTTTTCATATGCGTTTTCCTGGGAAACCTGGGTGTCCGGTCGCCCCCCCTTGAGAGGAGGGTACTGTCATGATCCAGGCCAGGTTTTGTCTTGCCTCTCCTTTCTCGGTTTGGTCATGTCAGGGGTTAACTTTCCCTGCCACGTTCCCGGGTCCAGTCTGCTATATCTCTGTGCTGCAACCTGTGTGCAGTGCTAGTTATATTGCTTACCTTCGGCGAGTAAGCTGGCTCTGGTGAGTTCCTGATCTGTCCTGCTGCATTCGTCTGACCCAGCCGTGTCTGCTGATCTCCTTCCTACTCTTTCCTGCTCCTTTTTGCCCTGTGTTTTTGGATTTCCCAGTTTTTGACTGTGGCTTGTTCCTGACCTGTTCCTGTCTCTCCCTTCTGCCATCTTTGCTACGGACTGGTACTGACCTTTTGCTCTCTTCTGACTCTGTATTTAGGATTCCCCCTTTGTACTACGTTATCCTCTGTATTCGACCCGGCTCTCTGACTATTCCTCTGCCACCTAGTGTTTTCTTCGCTGTATTACTGCTAGTCGGCTTCATTGCAGGATATTCAGCTCACCCTCCACTTTGCTGCCATCTAGTGGAGTCTGTGTTACTCTGCATTAATACTCAGTATTACAGTGTGAAAGTTTGATTATTTAGTTTATCCTTCAAGGATTACAAGTCAACAAACTGCATGGCCTGGTATAATGTATAATCAACATATCAGCAAATATCATTGTTTATTGACGCAGCATCACTGTTTTGCAAAGATAACAGTACAATAAATCATAGGAGCTGATATAAGAGGAAAATAACAAACATTCATCAATTTACAGATATCAATTCAACCTACAAGAAAAGTCAACATAAAGATAAAAGTCTATGTCTCTTGACTTACTGAAAATAGACGTCTGGATTAAAAGCTGTGTTGTCACACATACCTTAGGTGTTTTGTTTCTGAGAACCAGGAAGATTGTCCATCATACCTACCCTTGGCTGCGTTTACACTAAACAATCACCACCATGAGTCCACTGGTACGTGACCATGCCTTTGTGCATATGGGTTTCACCCGCAGTTCTGTACTTTTAATAGGGAGAAGGGTTCGGGGGTTCCTGGGAGGAACGTTTCTCTTTGTCACTTTTATGTGTAGCAAGGTGTACAGAACAACTGGAAAGTGATGGGAGATAGCTACAAACGCATGGCTGATAAAAATCATATGCCAGGTCCAGACCTTTATGTGGTCCCAGGTTCATTGGTCCGTTAAGATAACTGCCGTCATTAATCTGGTGGCTTTTCGTCTTGAGTTGCCACCGGCACTTAAAATCCACAATGTTTTTCATAGGTCAATACTCAAAAAATATATAGCATCATCTGAACTGGTACCTTTAACTATGCCTCCGGTCATGGTAAATGGCAATATAGGATTTCAGATTGCTAGAATTGTGCATTCTCGTCTTGTTCATCGCTCTCCTGATTACCTGGTGCACTGGAAAGGTTATGGTCTGGAGGAGAGAACATGGGTACCCGCATCTGTAGTTAATGCCGGTAGATTAATTTGGGTTTTCCATATAGCACATCCAGATAAACCGGGTCCTGAGGCCCCTCATAAAAGGAAGGTAATGTCATGAATGTGCCACATTCTGTTGGGACCTGTGGCATGGAAAGAGTTTAGAGTTCCTCGTGTTGTATTGGCTGTGCTGCTTATTGAAACAACACCCTTCCATTATATAAACCTGAGCCTGGCTTCCCTCCACGCGAGCAATAGAATCTTCATTCTGTTCTTGGCTGCAGGAGAAGGTGGCCTGGAAAATTGTTCTTGTTGTTTTGAGATTATTGCATGTGGTTTATTGTGAATACCGTTTCCTTCCCATTTTTGGCATCTTCCCTTTGTATTTTATCCTGTGTGCCTGTTGTTTGATTGTGCCTTGGTTTTCCCCTGTCTGTCCATTAGGTGTTACCCCTTTTACTCCTGCTTCTTTCCTCCTTGGGGAGGGTGGGAGCTGCGTAGCATTTCGTAGCAGCACAGAAAGGTACGAGAACTGGGTATCCACCTTCAGGAGTAACCCTGGGGTTTGGGATAGACTAGGGCTTCCCTATAGTAGCGACAGTATAAGGTCCTCCTTCCCCAGCATTACTAAGGTCACAGTGTGACAAGTTGTAAAAGCAAAATCCCCCAAAAAAACAATGTTGGAATTGCTATTTTTCTTTTATTCCATCCCAGCTCTAAAAAAATTTTCTTGTAATTTTTCACCATATTACATGTTAATGTTAATGAAAAAATACAAAAGTTATAGCTCCTGGAAGGCAAAAAGAAATAACAAAAAGGAAAAAGCACTTCTAGGAAATGTAAACAGATCTGTTTCTATAGAAAACCACAATAAAATGATGTAGGGAATTTAAATATTTTCTGTTTAGTTACCACTTTACAGTCACTAACTATATATAAAAATCCTAGCTGTCAATGAACTATGCAGAGCTTTGACATGTCTGCTCACAGAATATTAACTGGCATAAAGGATTACAAATTACCCCACAATGTTCGGACAAAGTCTCAAATTTATAGGTCTATATATATAGGTCTATCCTCATGATCGGGCTATTGTATATGTTGAAATATAAGACATCTTACATTTTGGATATACTCATGTCCTTGTGTGGGCACTCTGTTTATTGGTGAATCAGTGCCTTTTTTTGGAAGGGGATATTTATTCACATTCAGCGTGAGGCCGTGCGAACAGTGCCCCGTACTAGTACTGCGATTTGCGGGAACGCTTCTCCCACAGAGCAGTACTAGTACGGCGCATGTCGGGAAGGGGTTAATTAGCAATAGGGTGGGATAGACCTAATAAAGCTCTTTTTGAGTCTTCTTTGTGGGCATCAGACAATTGGAAAAGTGTTATTTGAACTGGTGAGGAGTTTAAATTTGAGACTCCAATGAAGGAGTAGAACCATCTCAAGTAGGATCACAAGGAAATGGACAGCATGTGAGTTAAATATGAGTGTCTGAGCAAAGGGTCTGAATACTTATGACCATGCGATATTTCAGTTTTCTTTTAGAATAAATTTGTAAAAATTTCTACATTTCTGCTTTTTTCAGTCAAGATGGGGTGCAGAGTGTACATTAATGAAAAATAAAATGAACTTTTTTGAATTTGCCAAATGGCTGCAATGAAACAAAGAGTGAAAAGTTTAAAGGGGTCTGAATACTTTCTGAACACACTGTATATTGTGGATATCTTTCCTTGTGGCTGAATCTCCCCTCTTTTTCCCTATTATTAGTGTTGAGCGATACTGCTCAATATCTAAAAATATCGGATCGGAATGGTATCGCCGATATCACTAAATATCGTCGATATCCGATTCCGATACCGGAAGTCCCATGTAAGTCTATGGGAACAAAATATCGCAACAAAAAAAACCCTTTCTTTCGTTGTAAACACAAAATATACACACATAGAATACATATATATATATATATACATGTCATTGTGACATATATATATACATATATTTATAGTTATTACACTTCTACATAGTAAAATAGACTCTGATTCAATTGCCGGGTAAAGCCGTGACATACCCCATAGAAGTCGACGGGCTCGGTGCCGAGTACCCCCAAAACCTCTGGCTCTGTGCGACTCAACTTGGGCGTCATGAACAGGATTCTGTAGCTCGCTATAAGCGAGTCCTGTGTGCCTGAGTTGAACTGGTTTTGTGCTTGAGAATTGCTAAAATCATCAGAGAATGTATTTGCCATTTTTCCGCCATATCTGCGTCACGACGAGGCACTGGTGAAGAAGAAGGGCGTGCTCTTCGTGGGTGTACACTCACTCAGTGGCGCGAAAACGATGGCCGACCACTCTAAATGGTACTGCAATGTAACATCGTGCCCCACAGCTCTTCAGTTCCGCCTCCTCATCCTCCTCAGTGTGCGGAAACTAACACGAAGGTCCCGCCTCACTACAAAAGAGGGGCCCTCTCCAGATGCTAATGACACATGTGACTTGGCAGAGATGGCTAATGGACACGAGCAGAAGTGTGAAGGGATGGAGCAGTCAGAGCTCTCCCCCCACGGAAGCGACCCGATCGCCACGGAACCACCGTTGGGCACCCGGCCTGGAAACCCTCCTACGCTGCAAGAAGGGAGGATACCCTAAGAGGCCTGGCCCGGCACCGGGAGGAGGTCGCCAGGATGGAAGCCAGCTGGCGTGCCCTAAAACTAAACTTGGAGCGGCGCCAATCCCTCTTACCTGAAGTGTCTGTACCGGAAGGTGAGGCACCCGTTCTAGTAGAGGAGTCCGTGCGGGCATCCCAGCCCTTGCAATGTGATCCGGTTGACATTGTCGCAGTGGAGGCACCCGTTCCTGCAAAAAACGCTGCACCGGCAGCACCCCAGATCCCGCTGTCTGCCCCCGTCGCTGAGACAGAAGAAGCGACACCCGTCCTCATGGAGGAGGCCGCGCAGGCACCAGAGGTCTACCTGTCTGTACCGGAGCCCCGACTGTCATCTGTTCCAGAGCCGGCTGCTTCCTCCGCAGGTGAGCGCCGCCAGGACTGTCGGGCGCCAGGAGAGCTGCCGCAAACCGGACATCGTAAGCTGCAGTTTGATGGTGGAGACATGGAGATGCTGGTGGAGGAGAATTACAACCGGCGTCAGGAGGAAGAGTGGAGACGTCGGGAGCGGGAAGCAGAGCGACAAAGGGAGCAGCGAGAATCCCAAAAGCTTCGGCAACGTCACCTGGAGAAGGACCGGGCAGATAAGGACCGGATGAGAAAAGATAAAGGAACCCTGTGGGAGCCGCGGCGTAAGGGTGCAGTACGGAACTTTAAGTTAAAAGGTGGTTGGGGCTTCATCCAGGAGCCTGGACTTTATTTAGAAGTGTTTGTGACCCGGCGGGACATGGAGACTCACCTCCCAGAAGGACACCCGGGGAGGGACCTGTTGCCAGGAGACTTGGTGACTTACACCCGACACTGGGGTTACAATGGATGGTACGCCCTAAATGTTACCAGGTGCGACCCCTACTCCCCAGAGTGTCAGGAACCTGTGAGACCCTCGGAGCCTTCAGCCTCCCACATCCAGGCCTCTGCACAAGTGCCCACCCCACGCCGTAAATCTCCCCAGCCTCCCTCAGTGGTCTCCTCAGCAGCGCCAGCTATGGACATGATAATGATAGCTGGCCCGTACCCGGCGCCTGTTAGGCCCCCTGGGGTTCGTTCAGTCCGGGACATAGGGCTCCAGACCCGGAGGGAGATGAAAGAGATGGCCACACAGACACAGATAGCTTGACTGTACAGGCCACACGACGTCATCAGGTCCTGGTGGTCCTTGGTGTCTCGGATGTTTGGCAAGCATCAGAAGAGTACCAGGTGGTACCTGGAACACCCCTGCCAAAGAATTATAAATAACCCGGACAGGGTCCCTGTATGTAAATAGTTAAATTGTTTATGTACCCGGACGGGTGAATGTTCATAAAAAAGTTTTTTAATTTAATAAAAAACACAACACAGTTTTCATTACTTTTATTACAGTCTCATCCTGCGACGCCATTGATCTCCTGTAAAAAAATGAAAAAAAAAACAGCAGTATACCACCTGTCCGACGCAGTCCATAGTAACGAGTGTCCCACGACGATCCAGCTCTGCTACATCAGAATGACAGGCAGAGCCTGTCATCCCGGCGCAGCACAGCTGATTACCTGCTTCCCCGGCGGTGACGTCATCGGACTGGTTTACGGCCGGGATTACCCTGCAGTCACTGCAGTTATCGTGAAAAACTGCATGTGACCGCCAGGGAGAAGATAATGGCGGCCATCAAGCAGTCCAGGACGTGACCGCCGGAGATCTTCTGCCAGGTAAGTGCCGCTGACTCCTGACAGACCCGACCGACGGACACTCACAGTGACAGTGACAAATCCGATTCCGGTATCCGATATGACGAAAATATCGGTACTCGGAATCGAAAGCCCG
Source organism: Oophaga sylvatica (assembly GCA_033576555.1). Lineage (NCBI taxonomy): Eukaryota > Metazoa > Chordata > Amphibia > Anura > Dendrobatidae > Oophaga > Oophaga sylvatica. The sequence continues at coordinate 28,021 of JARQOD010008822.1, forward strand.
ATACAGCTAATATCAGCCGATACCCGATATTTGCAGTATCGTATCGCTCAACACTACCTATTATCCCTTTGTTTGATATTTTTATCTTTTTTTTTTTTTTTCACTGCTATTTGATACACTGTGGTTTGATTTATTTGTTGTATTTTACCCTAGCCAAAACATGCGACAATTTTAAGACAACTTTGAATAAAAGTTATATTTTAGGGATCTTTTCTTCCATTTGTTTTTTTGCTCAACTTTTTTTATCTCATTTTATTTGCCCTTGGTTTTGGGGAGAAGGGGTTAACAGGCATGGCATTGATGTATGTTCCTTAAAAATTGAAACTGAATAATTAGAGGGTAAATATCTTCTACCTAGTGATGAGCGAGCATGCTCGGAAGTGCTCGGTGCTCGCCCGAGCATCTCACTGCTCGAGAAGCTCGACGAGCGCCGAGCATTTCCGGGGTTGCTCAGCGGGAGCTCGGGTCCCCACCCTGCATGTTTGGCGCTCTTTACAGAGCCAATCAACATGCAGCGATTGTCTGCCACACACTGTAATGCCGCAGCCATGTTGGTTGTGGCATTACAGTGATTGGCTGGCCGCACAGTGTCATCAGGTTTATAGGAGACCGGGTGGCGCCGTGCTCGTCACAGCCTGCTCCAGACTTAGGAAGTGTAGGGAGAGTTGCTGCAGAGATAGGGACAGATTTGGAGGTGTATAAGTTAGTGCGGATATACCATATTGAATACATAAATCCATCTAAACCAACAGACCTTCTGAGGACTAATTACGGTGTATATGAGTCGCACAACACCAGGGTTATGGGGTACTTGGCACCGAGCCCGTTGAAGTCTATGGGGAATGTCACAAGTAGCACAGCTCGGTCCGTTGCCCTGGGCGCTCATACAAAGGGGGATATTTACAGGGGATTTGAGTAATTGTTCGTGACGCCACCTGTGGTTTCTGATCAGGGTGACCAGCGCTGCAGGGTGAATCCTCAGAGGGGTTGTTACTGGGCAGCAAGATGTTAAGTCTTCCACAGGTAAGACTAGTCCCTCTAAGTATATGGCTGTGCAGGGGTGCAAGCAATAAGGCAGTCACACACAAGTCAGTCTCTTTCCATACCTTTACTGGTGGTATTTGCAGGTATGTCCCGGGAAGCTGCTCAGGGTGGAGGATGCACATCCAGGTAATCACTGAGTAGGTTTAAGGCCTCCTTCTCTCTTTAATGTGTGTGAGTCCTAACTTGCGTGAAGCGAAGTTTAACTCTGTAAAGAACAGCTATGCCCGGCCGACATTGTGGTGGAGCCTTCTTTTGGAAAGAACTTGTCATGGGTGCATCGCCATGAAGATCGTCGCGATTGCACATTCTGACTTCTCACAGCTGAGCTGCTGTTTCTTTGTTTTTTGGTAATGAGAGAGTTAATTTTTCCTAGCTCTTTGCTAAGGCTAGGTGCAGCCTCGCCCGGCTGCTTTTGATTATGTTCTAATTAGTTTCCTTTATATTTCTGCCAGTCTGGGTGTTAGATGCCGGTGAAAGCATTCATATAGTTTAGCAGACTGGATCGGTTCTGGGAATACTTAAGCTAAGAGCTCCTTAGTTGTTTTTACTCTTACAGCTTATAGTTTATCTCTGAGACCTAAGGTGTTCCTACTGTGTGTGAGTGTTGTATGTAAGACTTTATTTACTTTATTTCTTATCTTTCTTGTATGTCTTTCTGTTCATTAACCGTTACCCGGTCATTCCCTTTGGTGGTATTCAGGGTCCTTCTTAGGACTAGAATACAGTTGGCAGGGATTGATAGGAGACAGGGTTTACGCTGGTGGCCTGGACCTCTGTACCTTTAACAGTACCTCCAGGTTGAGGGATTAGTTAGGACCCCAGTTAGGGTCAGCTTAGACCCCGGTCACCCTCTAGCCGGAGACAGCGTATAACGGATTCCGTTTTGACCCACTGGACTTTCTGTCAGGTAAATCTATGTTATCATATAGCTATGCGCATGTTATATAGTATGTTGCCCTTTTGATATAGATTATTGTCATCACATATATATATCTGCTATACAGCGTGACATTTTCACCGGCCAAAACTAAAGATTCTCCCCAGCTATCATGGATCCAGTAGCCCAGCTGGCCCGGCAGTTGCAGGGATTGTCCATGGAGTTGGCAGACATTAAGTCCAAGGTTTTGTCCCCCCCGGAGCAAACCAGATCTGAACCTAAGGTTGCTCTCCCGGACAGGTTCACTGGTGGGCGGGACAAATTTTTTACTTTCCGGGAGGCATGTAAATTGTACTTTCGGCTGCGGCCTCGGTCATCTGGGAGTGAAGAGCAGAGGGTGGGAATTGTTATCTCGCTCTTACAAGGGGACCCTCAATCTTGGGCGTTCTCTATTCCTCCAGGCTCCCCAGATCTCCAGTCAGTGGATCGATTTTTTACTGCCCTGGGTCTGGTATATGATGATCCGGATCGAGTCTCCCTTGCTGAAACAAGGTTACGTAAAATACGGCAAGGAAATCGTCCAGCGGAGGAATATTCTTCTGAGTTCCGTAGATGGGCAACAGATACTCAGTGGAATGACCCAGCTCTTAGGAGCCAGTTTTGTCAAGGGTTGTCTGACAAATTAAAAGAAGTATGTGGCACCAGTCATACCGTCACCTCTACCTCCTCCTTCAGTGGTAGTCAATGATAACGTGGAAGTTCATTGGAGGGGGTATGGTCCTGAGGAGAGGACGTGGGTCCCTGCGTCTGACGTTAACGCAGATCGATTGGTTCGGACCTTTCACACAACTCACCCGGACAGACCTGGTCATGAGGGTCCGGAGGCCCCTCGTAGAAGGGGGGTACTGTCATGGGTGCATCGCCATGAAGATCGTCGCGATTGCACATTCTGACTTCTCACAGCTGAGCTGCTGTTTCTTTGTTTTTTGGTAATGAGAGAGTTAATTTTTCCTAGCTCTTTGCTAAGGCTAGGTGCAGCCTCGCCCGGCTGCTTTTGATTATGTTCTAATTAGTTTCCTTTATATTTCTGCCAGTCTGGGTGTTAGATGCCGGTGAAAGCATTCATATAGTTTAGCAGACTGGATCGGTTCTGGGAATACTTAAGCTAAGAGCTCCTTAGTTGTTTTTACTCTTACAGCTTATAGTTTATCTCTGAGACCTAAGGTGTTCCTACTGTGTGTGAGTGTTGTATGTAAGACTTTATTTACTTTATTTCTTATCTTTCTTGTATGTCTTTCTGTTCATTAACCGTTACCCGGTCATTCCCTTTGGTGGTATTCAGGGTCCTTCTTAGGACTAGAATACAGTTGGCAGGGATTGATAGGAGACAGGGTTTACGCTGGTGGCCTGGACCTCTGTACCTTTAACAGTACCTCCAGGTTGAGGGATTAGTTAGGACCCCAGTTAGGGTCAGCTTAGACCCCGGTCACCCTCTAGCCGGAGACAGCGTATAACGGATTCCGTTTTGACCCACTGGACTTTCTGTCAGGTAAATCTATGTTATCATATAGCTATGCGCATGTTATATAGTATGTTGCCCTTTTGATATAGATTATTGTCATCACATATATATATCTGCTATACAGCGTGACAGAACTAAGTCTTTATATGCAGCGTCCCGCTAGACTCCAGTTCTCCCTGACCCCGGTTACGTATCAGCACTATAGGGCCCCTCTGCGACTTGAAGTCCAGCAGGGATTACGGTTTTCTCCTACTAGCCGTGAAGGTTCTAGCAAGGCTTCGGACCCGGCGTCCGGTTAAGCAGAGTGGAGACAGCAAATGTTGCTATAACGCCTCGGTCACTCTTTCCCTTTTGTCACCACTCGCCCGTCGCCCTACTCTCACCCTTAACATAAGCACGGGTAGCAGTAGGTGTAGTCGTCAGCTTTCTTCCTTCCACAGCTCACTGACAATTTCTCAGTCAACTCGATGTTCCGATAACTGTAGTCCCCTTCCTTCATTTCCTTCCTAGACTCTGTCCAGAGCAGCTTTCAGGACCTTTCGTCAGACTGAATACAAGCCCGCTCCGAGAGTCACTTTCCACCTTCATAGGGTACTAACAGTCAAGATGAGATAACAGCTTGCAATCTTTCATCCTCTGTCTCGTCTGACAGGAATCAACTCTGACAGGAACTAGCTCTGACAGGAATGACTCACTCCTGAATCACTCCAAGACTAACTGAACAAGAATCAAGCTAGATTAGCAAAGACAGACTGAACTAGAATGTCTGAGCTCTGACAGGAATCCTCTCACTCTGATGTCCTGAGGAGATCTCATCTGTCTGAGGTACAGCCAACAACTAGCATGACTGTCTGGCTAGAATGCCTACTGCTGCGTTTCTCCACACCCCTTTATACCTGAATCTAAAGGGCTCCCTCTGGTGGCTCCTGGGGAAGTGTGAGTGTGAATGAATATCAGGTTTTTGTAATTACCTTTCTGTGCATTCTCCAGGGAACATGTGTACCAAGCGCAGCTGGGCCACACATATATAGATATCAGTGCTAGGTAGGCAGGCATTGTATGTGGCGTACTTTATTGCATACAGAAAGAGGTTTCATTCCATTACTGTCTGCTGCTGCCTATAACAGATATTTACCGTATATACATAGCCCTAGGTATCAGTGGCCAGGAATAATTTTTTTTGTATCCTAATCCTGATTATTTTCTTCAAAAGCAATCCAGAGCACACAGTTTTTTTTGCTCCATTTGCTTGTTGTCACTGCAAAATACAGCCAGATCCCATCCATATTACAGCGTGAAAATCCAGTTATTTTAAACAGGGATTTCTGGGCTGCTGTAAAATTTTGTTGGAGTGTCTTATACAAGTTATTGACACAAGTTTGCAGAAAAAAAAATAGTTACCTGCAGGGCATTTATTTTCAATAGGGGTTTGGCCGTCACAGCGATCACATCTGATTGCGCAGAAAATTATGCCATTTCTGGGATACTGTAAAATTTTCTTGGAGGGAGTGTCTTATACAAGTTATTGACACCAGTTTGCTGATAAAAAAATTACCTAAAGGCCAGCTATTTTAAACAGGGGTTTGGCCGTCACAGCGATCACATCTGAGTGCGCAGAAAATTCTGCCATTTCTGGGCTTGTGTAAAATTTTGTTGGAGTGTCTTATACAAGTTATTGACACCAGTTTGCTGCAAAAAAATAGTTACCTACAGGCTACCTATTTTAAACTCAGCCATTTGTAGTGAAAAAATATTTTCCTCCATTTAAAATGAGCAAGATGCGTGGCAAGGGACGGGAACTGTACGTGGTGGTGATGGTGCATGCAGAGGCCGAGGCCGTGGGCAAGCTGAAATTGTGCCACAGCAAACACCCACATCTTCTCGCCCGACCTTCCTGTCCCAATTACAAGGAGACAGCAGCAGCACACCACTGTTGAACCCAGAGCAGTGTCAAAAGGTTGTTGGTTGGATAGCATAATGTTCCGTCAGTTTGCCCACCAACCCCGTTTCACACGGTAATTGAGAGTAGTCTGGACCCCTATTCCCCACCCTGACCTCTTTTTCCTCATGCAGGCCCAAAAATGATCCCCACTTGGAACTCCCCAAAAGTGTTTCCCTTTTTCCCTTTATAGTTGGGGCCCCTTTCCCGGGGACTTGAAGGAGCAAGGGGATCCCTGTAGCTGCCCAAATTTTTTTGGCGCCAGCCCCAAAAGTGACGGGGGGAAACGTTTTCACAAGGGTGGAAGATGATGAAACACAATTGCCAAAAGTCAGGAGGGGACCGGTGCGGGAAGTGGGGAAAAAAGGTGGTGGATGATATGGGAACTGACCCCCTGGCGAGGGGCATGCAGAGCGAAGGAAAACAGCACGGGGGGGGGGAGGTGTAGCACCCAACGGCAGGAAGAAGTGTTTGGGGCCGCAGAAAAGGCGGCAACTTCTTTTTTTAAACCAACACAAGAAGGGCAGTAAACTGTTAGGTTCCCGATCTGGTTGGTTTTTAAAGACTCTG